>VXAX01007754.1:2095368-2176448 GCA_013399835.1 Leptocoma aspasia | reverse complement strand
TTTGCTCCCTTGGCTCAAGCCAGGAAGTGTCCAGAGCCACAAATTAAACATGAACTGCTCTGCCCTCCCTGTTCCTGCACCATTCCTTCCAGGAGCAGATGGCAGCTGGGAGGATAAATACCTCCAATTTCTTAGGGCCCTGAACAGAAAAGAAACTCCATTTCAAGTTGAGCTCTAAGGTACTGCTTTCCATGGAGAGAGGTGAGGTATCCCTACACCTTTGTGTTTATCTGTCCTTGGGTATCACAGGAGCTGTGGGATTCAGGCTGCCTACAGGATTTTTGGCTTGGAGAGAAGCCTTTGTGGGTCCATCCAGCAGAGACATGACATGCCCTGATCACTCATGACGGTGGCTTTTCAGCCAATATCTTTCAGGATGGGTTAATGCCTCCACCAAGGTTGTCCTAAATATTCTTTTCTCTTTTGCCTCTCTTTTTTTTCCCCCTCCCTTATGTTACCTACAGAGCAATTTACCACACGGTCTTTGTCTGAGCTTCTTGGTGATTGTAAAACACGTGGTTTGCATCTGTTTAGGTCAATGAGGCTTTTGGTTTTAAGTGACAAGTGGTGGGTGATTATTTTTCATCAAGTATACTGCTTAACATTTATAAAGCCTGGAGAAAATGCTTGGTGCTTTTGAGCCCCTGTCACCTCCAGGTAAATAATTTAAAAACATGTGAAGAAGCCAATTAGAGTTAATTAGAAATTGACTGATCATCTTTGGCATCAAAATTATTGGGAAATCTGGCTTATCCTTTCTGGAATACAGATTTTGCTCTTGTATACACACAAGAGAGAGGAAAGATGTTGTTTTATGGTCAACTTGTAGTATTCCTTTGAGGAAAAAAAAGCACTTTATAAGCCATATATGTAAGAGCAGTTCAGGCAAGAACAGGAGCATCAATCCTTACAGACACAGTGCAGTTTCTCAGCTTTATTTCATGGTGATGGGCATGCTGAGAATGTCTACAATATTAATAGATCCAAATTCAGTGATCAGAAAATGGGAACATCTCCAAATGGATCATTACAGCAGATTCCCACTTTATCTGTTGCACAAGCCAGGTTTGAGCCATCTGTGAGCTTCACGTTCCTGCTCTAAAATCTTCTGCAGCCATAAAAGACAATAAGTATCAGTAGGGGAAAAAAAAAATCAATTTCTTGGCTTTGCAGTCTAAAATATAGTGATGGGACTATAGGGAGAGAAAAACTGCTGATTTTTTTTAAAAATTTTTCTTTTTTTAAGCAAGTGAAATGAGTAGGCTGTATTTAGGAAACAACTTTTTAATTAGAAGTTTAAAGAATATTTCTGGAGAGTAAAGTCAGCTTCTCCCACTCAGGCTTTGGGGAGGGGGGGTCGGTGACTGTCATTTTTGATGTTCTCTGTCTAAGACTGAGTGTACTCCCAGGAAGTTTCTAGAGGACCTGTGCTGATGACAAGATCACTTCTGAATCTGATTTTTAGCTGCAGAAAGTGGATTCTCAAAATAAATTTATAGCCTTTAATGTGCTCTCCCTTGAGGACTTTCATGGTGTTAGGCTGTGTCTGGTCTTTGCACGGCTCCTTCAGTGAGAGAAGGCAGGGAAAACTCTATAAAGTCCCACTTTCTGTCCCTTTTTTTCCCACTAGATGGCCAGGAATTCCAGTCTGTGTGCTGCAAAAGGAAGGGAATACACTCCGTCCTACCTTGGTGGCCCCTTGGCTGCAGAAGGAGCAGAAATGTGGCTGTGTCCTGACCCAATGGGCACCACAGGCAGCACATCCAGAGATCCTCAATCCTACAGTGCTCCCAGGGCTGCCCTTGAGCACTGATGCCAGGAAAGCTGCCTGTGCCTTTCTAATGTGCCCCAGCAGGAGACAGACTCCTGGAGATGAACCTCTATTTGTTAGGTATTTATATAGAAATACTCATTGGTTTGCTTCTCACATCAGGAATTTGATGGAAGGCTTGCTTGGACCACGCTGCCTCGCTCTGGTTGGGTGTGAAATGGTGTCCCCAAGGCTCTGGTGCCACAGCCACTGGGCAGATTTTACCTTTCTGCAGATAGTTGTGCCTGGACGAGGGCGTGTGGCCGTGACAAAGCCTGTGAATCCCAGAGCAATGAGCCATGGGAATGTGTGAGGTGTGCAGAGCTGGTGGCACTGGGGCTTCTCTCCTGCCACAGCCACCTGTGGGAAATGGAGATATCCAGCCTGTGGAATAGCCTGGAATAGCTCCACAAAGGCACCCTGGTGAATTCATCAGGCAGTGCTGGAGGCCTTTTCCTCACACGTGGGGGAGAGTTTCGTGCCTCAGATATTCCACCCCAAAAGCTGTGTGCACACGTACTGTGGACTTCTTCCTGTGCACGGCAGCCAGGAACCTTCCTCATTTATTTTTAAATCACAGGGGAGGATTATTTGCAGAACAACAGGGTCTGAAATATAAATCTGGGCAGGTTTTAAACAGGCTGATGTTTCTGAAGTTTGTTATGCTGTCTGATATTAGGAGATTAGTGTGAGACAAGATCTTTTGATCCTCAGAAAGGTTTAATGTTATTTTGTATCTAAGCTGTTAATAATTGTCTAGAGGTCTTATAGAGATACATATATTATGTGGTTCCCACTGAGGTTTTAAGCTAAAGTGTGATTTCTCATACCCTTCACATCCCAGTCCAGATGTTCAAGTCCTATTTCCCTACATTCCAACAGACGGATGCCAAAAATTTAGGGAAATTTGCAATGTTTCTCAATGTAGTGTATTTATAATATTCTCTATTACAGAAGAGTGAAGGCAATGCCCCAATTTCTGCAGTTATTTTCCTCAACAGCAACAGAAAGCACTTAATTGTTAAGCCTTAACAGTGAGAGTTCTCCAAGGGAGCATTATTTTTTCCTCTCTCAGGCCAACTTTAATGAAGCTGACTAAGTCCCTCCTGATTAATTTAATGGTAGCTAAATAGTGCAGAAATAGTGAGAAACCACCAATTCTTCTCCTGATAAGTCTGCCTTCCTGATGTCAGTGGTAATCAGCAGCATGCTGTCCAACACATAAAACCTCAAAATTAAACAAGCATTTCTATTTTCATTTTGAATAAATTTGCTTTATTTTTTTTCCAATCCAATAATTTTAGTGCTAGTTGTTCAGAAATGCCTGTTATTTGCATGTTTGCAAAACAATATGATCTAAAGAATGATAATATAACATGAATACATAGATAGATCTAGGCTTTTTGGCTTAAAAAGAGCCAAGAAATGCATGATATTTGCAACATGTAAGTTAGCACTTGCTTTAGGGATATTATTCAAATTTAATGCTATGCACACACTTTTCTGGATCAGGATCTCTAGCTCAGAATTTTGCAATGTCAGACTAAAGGCTTAATTTCCTTAAATGTGAATGATCTCTGGAAACATTTTGCACCAGACACCATAACTTTGAATTTCCTGACCTTTGAGCTTATTACATGCAATCTGTTGCTTCACCCCCACAAAATACAGAGGAGTTTTTGTTTATTTCTTAAAAAACATTGAGCAAAACAACCACAGTTCCAATACAGCAGCTCAATTTTGCTGCTTTTCTCTGCACCATCTCTAATTTGTCTCCATCCAAACAAAAAGGCAAATTGGAGACAATACAAAGTAAACCAACAAAAATACAGAGGTTTAGAAAACATGGCCTGGGAGGAAATACTAAGAGCACTGAATTTATTTAATTCGGAGGAGACTGAAAAGAGATCTGCTAAGAGGTTGCAGAGAGAATAGGGTGGCTAATTGCCCTTCATGTCAAATAAGGATACAAAACCATCATGGGCTATTTTGCAGCATGAAAGATGGGGAGAAACTGTCCCTCAGCTTGCTGATATAGAGAAGTCTGTCTCACTGGAGGTTTTTAGAAACAATGCAGAAATGTCTTTCAGGGATGTTCTGTGTTTTGCTTCAGAGGAGAGCTGGACTGAGAGACTGCTGAGAAATCCCAGCCCTACAATTCTGTGATTTCCCAACCACTCTGTTCACAATTCCAGGAAGAAATTCCATAATCTCCAGCTATTCTCTCACCACCTTTTCATTTCCTCTTAGGAGGAGACAAGTCCTTCTTTCTTCTTAAATGACAACTGTTTTTGTCCCTATCACAGCTCATTTCTTAATGTAAGGGGAAAAAAAAGGCACTAGCAAAGGGTGACACTTTCTGACCTTACTCACTCACTGCTATAATATTTATTGCTTTAAAATAAAGTGCCTTCACTATGGTAAAAAAAAAATAGAAATAGGATATTTGCTTGCCAGCTGAAAACCTCTAACATTTCACAAATTCTTTTGAATTAAGTTTGGCAGTACAGTGATGAAACAAGTGTAGTTGGACCCTTTTTCAGGATGTCAAGTGCAGAGCTGAAGTGATTGGGGTCAGAGTGGAGATAAAACATTACAGAGAGTCCAGAGAGTGCAGCTTGCAAGTTCTCTATTCTCATCTCCAGCCATATTCCTGTAAAGGAAAAAGTAGCTTTTTTTTTCTTTTCTGTTTTATTTTATTTGAGAGGCAGACACTGGCCTTTAAAAATCCTTACAGCTACTAAGGGGTTTTTTGCATCATGTATCGTGGAAAAAGTCAAGCCCTCATCTGCACAGTAAATGTTAGCAGCCAGGTTAATTGTGAGGATATAGGGCATCTTTCAAGGTTTATAAGACAGCAGAGCTCTTGGAGATATTGTTTGCACAATGCTCTAATGCTGCCTCTTTGAAAGCAGCCTTTGGCTGCAGAGTGCTACTATTTAACAGGTCTAACACTGCTAAAAATCGAGACACTGATGCCATTATTAAATTTCATGCTGCACACAAGCAAACAGTTTATCATAGTCTGTTCCCAGCAATTGTAATCCAATTTTTGTTATCTTACATTCTTTAAAAAAGAGGGAGAGGGAGAGAAAGATACCGTACATCAATCTGATAAAAATGTTTAAATAACTGGTACTTTTTTGTGATTATGTTGGTTTTATAGCAGCATTATGGAAACACGACAGGGTAACTAAAATCTGATTACGTCTAAGTCCTTGCCCATTATGTGATTATTATGAACCATGACTTCTACTGGCACATTATGAATTACATGGTCATAATACAAGGGATTTCCAATATAATTAACTGAGATTAGCAGCACTGGAGAAATCTGGGAATAATGATAGAACTTTGAACAATCAGTTTTACTGTAAATGCTGCTGGCTCTGGCTTCCAGGAAACAGGAGGCTGGTGGCTGGAGCAGTGACCCACCTGCTGGGCTTTCCTACACCTCCTTTCTCTTCCCTCCCCTCTGTGAAATTAATTGGAGCCTTGCCAGAGTGCTAGGTACTCACTCTTTTACTCTTTTCTTCTCATATTATACTGATAAAACTCAAGGCTGGATAAGAGATTTTGAATAAAGTCAAAGGTCTGTAGATCCCTCCTTTAGGGGGCTCAGCCTGAAACTGGAAAGGACTCTGCTTTTGAAAGCTCAGAAATAACTACTTATCAAAGAACAGGACTGCTTGAGACAGCTCAAGTTTGAGTACTTTAGAGGCAGAAAGTCATGAAAATCACAGATTAGTTTCAAAGATCATTGCCAAAGTCATATTATTTCTGTAGTATCTCAGGCAACCAAGAAACCTTTTCCCACAAAACCCCAGCTTTTGGATTCTTGGCTGCTGAAGACAAAGCCAGCTGAATCCAAAGGGGGCTGCTCACTATGGGAAGGAAAAGGATTTAGATCTAGCAGCCATATTCTGGCTTTAGATGAAAAAGGGAAACAAAGGGCATGATGGAAATACTGTAGGGGAAAAAGGAGGCTAAACTGGACTTCTGTTTAACCAAAGGATTAAACATTTGATGCACTACTGTGTGGACAGCTGGGACAGAGTGGGAACTTCCCTGACTATTGAGATATCATTTGCCCCAGGATTAAAAAATAGAGCATTTATTTTTCACTCTGTGGCCTTTTGATTTCCCCTATACATAAATACAGTAGGAACCTTAGAGAGAAAAAAAAAAATTACCTGAGATTTTTCAGTGCAGTCCCATGCCCCCCTCCTTCTACTATTTATGAACAGCTCCTAATTTTCAGATTTCGCAATCAATTGCATCTCGGGATTTTCATTCACCCCTGCCAATCCCAGGACCGTGCTCCTTGCTGACATCGATTTTGTTGCACCCAGTGAGCACAAGGAGTGCTTTGCATTTCCTTTGCTGGGGGATTGTGCTGGTTTATCCCTGTGCCTCCAGGGCTGGGGTACCTGGCTGCTGCTGCTGCTCCTGCCTGGAGCAAGTGCTGCCTTCCCGGAGGGTCCTGCGGAGCTGCTCCTCAGTGTGCTGCAAAGTGCTGTCCTTAGGAGTTTTTTTGGAATGTTGACATGCTGTTTGTGTAATACCAACCCTCACAAACTCGGCAAACCCAAGGGAAATGTCCACCTCATCAATTCAGACCAACTCTGTTTCCATTAGTTTTGACACAGAAATATGAAGTGGAGGTCTTGGGAATATCCACCTGCCAGTCTCTAATGGTGTTTCTTCTTTTGTCCTAGCTTGTTTTTCATTGCTTCCCATTTTCTCTTCAGGGTTTGCTCTGTCTGCACCATTTCTTTTGTTGTCTTTCTTTCTGTTTCCTGCCTTCTTCCATGACTGAAAGAAAAATAGCAAGAGCTGAGGGGATAATTGTGTGATTTAAGGTAATTTCAGCAGACTTTTTTCAGCAATGTGCTGAGCAATCACAACTCCTATTGAGTTCAGTGGGGATGGAAAACCACGGGCCCTTCCCAGATAGTGCTCTGCACTTGTCAGAATAGAGCTCAAAGGAATCATATTTATAGCAAGCTATTTTGAATGGCAGCAGTAAAGCAGCTGGAGTAGGCTAATGTACTTGCATCTGGCAGCAATTTTACCTGTTTGTAAGACATTCAATCCCTTTTTAAAACAAACCGGAGCACAGCCTAAAGACTGGAAGCTGCATTTTCCAGTCCTGGCTTCAGCACTGGGCAATTTAGGAAATTGTGATTTATTTTGACTGTGCAGGGGAGCAGAGGGGCTCCAGGCAGCCCAGCCCAGCTGAGGGGATGAGCCCTGCCCACCTTGGTGCCATGCCATGCCAACAGAGCTGTCACACCTGGGCCCTGTGCTGGAGCACCCCGTGGCCCTGCAGGATGTGGCTGCAGCCTGCTCTGGACTTATGCACAGAGTAAGTTGACATTATCTAGTAGGCACAGGACTTTCACAGCCTCCTGGGTGGGCTCTTCACTGACAAAAGTCTGGAAAGTGAGTCTGCATCAAATATAAGTTTGCAGGAGTTTTCCTCTGAGCAGCCACATAGTACTGAGGAGCCTTTTGGGGAGAATTAATGGACTTTCCTCCTTGCCAGAATGCTGCCAAAGGCAAAGCTCTGCTTCTGATGGGGGGCTCATACCAGTGTGAATGGGAAATTGGCTGGACCAAACTGAATTTAAAAGTAATTTACTGTAGAATAAAAAAAAGAGAACAAACTGTGAAATGCAGACCGAGGATTTTTTGGTCACTTGCAGACATTTCTCTGATGGACCAGAGAAGTGAACTTTGCTGTGTCAAGTGGATTTTCACTGTTCCTGTTAGATTTTTAGTTATTCAAGCTGATTAGCATGACTTTGGGCTGTTCAATGGATGCATATTGTATCAGGCTGCCTCACTTCAACCACTATCTCAATGAAAAAACCCAAACCTATGTCCAGGGAAAAGATTTTAGAAAATTATTATCTTTGTCAGTTAACTACTTTCCCAAGGCTTTTGTTAAAATGTCTGGGTTTTATTTTGGAAGTGTTTACTGTAAAATGCTTCTAATGAATTACTAGGCAGGGGAATACATACATAGACGATTTAGTGCTATAGTCAGAAGGAAACTACTCTACATTTGTGAGCTCTCAAGAATGATTTTCTTGATCTGTGACAAGCAAATTCAGCTTTCTGCAAACCTGAGGGTTAATCTTTGCTGAGAGATGTATGAACCTGGCACCACCAGCTACTACAGCCAAGTGTTTTGTTGGGTCTATCACTAAGGAAATCACGTGTTTCAAAAGGGAGAGGCTTACATGGAAAAAATATCTGCACGCAAAATGAAAATAACGTAATTTGTCTTTTAAAATCTTCTGCTTTTGTCTGTTGATTTCCCAATCTATCTAACAAAACCTTCTCAGGGAGAGTGGCCTGCCTACTAGATAATGTAAACTTACTCTGTGCATAATTTTATGAACCCTATTACTTATGCTTTTTGTTCTGTTACTAGTTTGATTCTGCTTTCAACACCTTCTCCTATTATCTCACGTCAGATTAGGGGAAGAACCTGCTGATAAATCACACTGGCATTTCAGCTGGCACCTAGTTGTTAAATTCTTTGCCAGTTCTTTGATGAGCCCTTTTTTCTTCAGAATTTAAACTTTGATTTCAACCAAAAAAGCTTCTGGCCTTGCAGATGTGAAGTAAAACCTTTCTAAATACCAAAGGCTGCAGTGCTTTCTTCCTGAATCTACATATAGCAAGGCAGAACCTTTCAGTATTGATTGGAGTGGAGTGACAGGAGAGAGGAATTTCTTTCAGTAGTTCCCAGAGGGGATTAAGCTGCTTTGAAACTGGACCATTACATTGCTGTTACCAGCTCTCTGGGATGTGAATTCTGTGGGGCTGTGCTGCAGAAAAAGCTCCGTTTTACCAATCTCAGAAGAAGCTGTCAGTGGACAACACAAGCTGCTGTTTCTGGGGGTCACACTTGCCTGTCACAGCAGAGTCTGTGGAGAAAGAAGTAAATGGAAGGAGAGATTCCCTCTGGAATCATACTGCTGGATCATACCCTGGCATGATTTGCAGGCCTGGGGAGGCTGAATGGCAGCTGGGAAGCCAAAAGGGGACTTTGAGTACATTTCATACTCTGAAACACATTCCTTACTCTGAAACATGTTCCTTACCCCAACCGTGTGGCAGCAGTCCAAGGAGAGCCATGATCCCAGTTGGAATGCACCCCATAAAATGCCCTGCTGGAGCTCAGAGACAAATCAGGCACTAGATCTGGAGACAGCAGTAATTCTCCCTCCTTCCACCCTGATCAGAACTCTGGCAGTGGCAGAGCTTGCTGCTGCCACTGTTTGGGTTTGTTTTCCCTTCCCCTGCAGCACCAGCAGAAGCTGCCTTGTTCAGGGTGGCCTGGCTGGACCTTCTCTGCTGCCCCAGGAGCTCCAGCCAGCAGGGGCCCATCTGTATTTTGTGCTCTCTGCTGTGAGTGTTCAATGCTGCATGGCTTCTCGGGGATAACATCACAGCACTTTTCATCCACAGCGTGATTGTATCTGCAACACACCTGCATTTTGGGCAAAGATTCCCCATCTGCCTGTCACCCCCTCCAGCTGTGTTAGCCTGATACCCCTGATGCCTTGTGAAGGCTGACCTAGAACAGAGACTAGACAGAGTTCAAGAATAAAGTAGGGATTTATTAGGATTTATCCACCTTGGGCAGCACAAGAGCCCAGCCAGGGCTGCACCCAAGATGAACCAAAATGGTCACAAAATGGACACCAGTCATGGGGTCTGTCACTTTTATAAGTTCTGCTCCATTTACATATTGGAGGTAATTGTCCAAGTAGAGCTTTAGCCCAATAAGTCACATCCTTCTTTTTTTTCTCTTTTCAGTCCACGTTGTTTATGCTCTTGGGCCTGAGATTTGGATCATTTCTCCTTGGTCTCCAGCTAGAGAAGGAATTTTGTCTCCCTACTCTGTGCAGAGAGCTCATCATCCCCTAATATGAAGCTCAGCCCCACACACTAAAGCAGCACAGAATCTGAAAAATATAAAAGCTAAAACATGAGGCATCACCCCAGCATGGCTAATTCCCCCTGCTAGAAGATACGCGGCAGCTTCCACCAAGCTTACACTTGGTGTAGTGCTTAGGCAAGGATGGGACTTTTCCAGAAAGTTAAAGGAGCTGAAATCTTTCATCTATAACAGTCCCTTTCTCCCAGAAGGCTGTTTGGAATCACAGGGCAGTCATCTGCCACAGTCCATTTCAGACCAACTGTTGGAACGGGCAAAACTGCGTCTGGAGCTGCGGAGTAAGAACAGGGAAATGACACCACTGGTGCTCGTGTTATCCCACTCCTTCAGTGTCCTCTAGGACTCAGAAATACAGTGCTCTAACAAAACACATCCAAAGCCCCACAACAGACAGGTCGTTAGCTGCCCTCCTCTATAATAATTTCACTTATATTGAATTCCAGATATCCTGATCCATCTCTAAAGGTGAGGACGGTCCCGTTTTATCACTTAAAAATGAAGGAAGATTTATCTGAGTTAGATTTACAGACAGACTTTCTGAATGAGCATGTGCTCTGACAACAGCTATGCTGAGATCTGAACTGGAGATTTTTTCCAGTCCATCTTTCAGCGGGATGACTTTTTAAGCACTTCCTTTACTGCTGAATACCACAAAGGCTCAGACAATCTATTGATGATGAAGGTCAGCACCTCCTTAGCAGCCCATAAAGTGAGTCTCTCACAATCAGGTTTCAGACTTTTTAAGATTCTAGCCATTTCTTTAGGCAATGAAGCAACCTAGTTCTTTTATCTTGCTATTTTTGCTGTTTGAAAGCCTGAGTCACATCTGATCTTTTTTATTTTTAGTTTTCTTTTGGGGGAAAAAAATCCAACCCTTAATGTATCTTTTTTTTTTTTTTTTTTTTGTTCAGTACTCTTGTTTCTTTGTGATAGACATAAGTAATGGCTCATTCACTGCAAATTCAGGACTCCTTACATTTTTCTTGCTGTGATAAGGGCACACTTGCCATTATTACAGCTGCATTGTCCACATTGCTGCAGTAAAGGTTTTGTCAGCACTTCCACTCTAAACACTTTTTACTCACTGTATTTAACCGGTTTATAAAAAAATCCCCAATAAATTTGGCTCTGGGCTGAAATTTGGCAAGGTTAATCATGGCCTTTTCATAGTAGTTTGCAGGATTTTAACCATATTGCCCTAATTGCTCTTCGAGGCTGAAACTTCTGTATCAATTGTTTATGTGGTGCTGAGTAGAATAAGCACGAAATCCATTAGGCTATAAACATAAGGGAAATATTAAACTGTGTTAATAATGACTGTTCACAGCTATCAGATAGTTCACTAGGCACCCATTCAAAGACAGTAAGCTTAGGGTCAGGGCTAAGCTTAGACTTAATATTCAAATTAAGACAACTCCAAATCCTTCTGTTGCTCACAATAGCTTGTGGTAGTTAACTAAAGTTGAGGGTAAATGTAACAGAACCAGAATGTAAGAAGCAAATCCTGGGTAAAATTCCTATGGTGTCTTTAAGGATAACATGAAAAATTAAGTGGGAAATATGATTAAAATAATGGAGAGATGTTTTCACCAGGGCTGTTAATAATGTGGCTGCCATTGGCTTCTTGCACAGTGCCCCAGTGCAGAAGGGAAAGGGCAGCATGAAAATCATGTAATGTGTCCAGAAATACAGGGTGCCCTTTTAAGTACTTGGGCATTGTTTAGGCAAAAAAGGAAAATAGATAAATCCCTCTTCCTGCCAGCATCGGATCATCTTGAAAAGTAATGGGATTTGTTTCCTCCCCGTGAATATTTCTCCTTTCCCCCCCTCTTATTCTTTATCTGGCTTATCATTCCTTGAAGGAAGGATGCAGCCAGCCATGGTCCTGCAGGGCTGCCCCAAGTGATTTAAGGGTCTGCTTCTTCCAGCTGGTCAATACTGCCCTTCTCTTCCTCTGCTGCAGCACTTGGTGCATTTCTGTGCTAATTAAAACAGCTCAGGGTAAACAGATTCACTAAAGTACCTGGGATCTGAGTTAATCCATTTCATCTGGCACTGAAGCAGGCTGGAAATATATACTGACCCAGGATGCCAGCTATGGGAGAGGGGAGAAAGGGAGAACCAGGAAACTTCTCCTGTCTCCTCTGACCAAAACCCATCACCAGCAATTCTTTGGTTTGTTGGCTTAGACAAGGCTGCATGTTTGGGCACATGGCTGCCAATCTATAACCAGCATTAAGACAATTATTTTAAGTTTTAAGGAAGTTGAAACTAGGACAGGCAGCATCTTTAAAAGTTCTAGTACTCACTGAAATGGGTGAGCCAATCTCACAAAATGGCTAAATAAAGCTCTTAATATTTTCAATTTCCTTGGGGCCTCTTCCCCTCCATGTATTCTTTAAAGTGTTATTTTAAAACTTCTGCTGTGATGCTCAGCAATATAAACTGCCAACAATTTAACACAAAATTAGGCACCTCAATTAACTATTTATTGCTGCAGAGATGCACAAGGATCTTACTAACAAGTTGTTTGAATAAAATTAGAGCTGTAAAAGGACAGTAGGCTAACAACTACAATTATAATTCAAACCCAAGAGGAACCAATCTCCCTAGCAGCACGTCTCAGGACAGTGAGGCAAAGCAAACACAAAAAACAACATCAGTGATCACAACCTGGAGTAAGGAAAAGGAAGATTCAGCTTGTAGTGAGGGCTCAGGATACGTGGTTGGTAACTGGTGTGACTAGGGAAAAATAAAGAGAGGAAAATTGAAGACGTTTTCTGCATATGTTTTTCAGGCACTGTGTAACTGTCTTCTTTACACTCCCTCCTAGGGATACACTTCCTGTAAAAGTGTGGGAGAAAAATGCCGAGAGACAAAAGAGGCAGCAGGGAGAGCATTGCAGCTCTGTGTAGTGATGTCATGCCATTAGCACAAACCCCGCATTGTCAGTCAGGGGAAAAAGGTCAGCGCTGCCTCTGCCGGGATGTGAAGCCTGGCCAGCCCTCCTCGACTGGATTCACAGGGAGCAGAGCAGTTCAGTTTCATGGCTAAAGGGCCACAGAGAGGGAAGAGGGAGAGAAACGTGGAAATTTTAAAATGGGAAAGGATTTTACAGTAGGCTCCTGAAAAGTGGAGTTGTGAGAACAAATAATTGCTCTGTGCGAGGAACAAGGATGTGTGTGTGTGTGTGCCTAAGGTATAAACAGAGCTCTGAGTTTAGGGTAATCCCTAAATGAAAAGGAATACAAAGATTGGTCCTACCAGTGAGACGCTGTGCTGAAAAAGCTTGAGATTTTCTATTTTTTTTTTTTTTTGTACTGCAATATTTCCTAATTCTGTTGGGAAGACAAGAAAGCAATTTTTGAAGAGATTACAAAGCAAACGTCTAAGTGTCCTACTTGCTCTCATTCTGAAGGAGATGAAGAACTATTGATTTTCTGAAAGATTGCTTTGAAATGGTGGGAGCTGAGTACTTGTAAAGAACGAGTGCAGAGGGGCAGAGTTTGGTTTCGGAGGGCTGCTGCAGACTGTGCTGTGGGCTTGATTAGGTCTGCCCACATGCTATTACGAAGTCTGAATCTCAGAACTGCTCTGGGCAGCCCTGCCTCCAGGATGAGGCAGGAATTCAATGAGGGCTCACAGTGCAGAGAGGGCTCTCTTTGCTCCACAAAATAATCACATCCCTGTGGGAGCCAGCCTGAGGAAAGCCCAAACCTAAAGGAGGTGTTTTCACACCTGTAGTGGCTTCCAACCCCTTGTGCAGTGCACAAAACACATCAGCTGCCAGATCTGTGGCAAAGAAGTGGCTCACACCTTGCCTGGCCTGCACTTGGCTCAGACACAGGGCCAGAGAGGAGGGCTGGGTACAGATCCTGCTCCTGCTCCAGCTCTGCCTGACAAACACCTCACCCTGATCAGCCCCAGCCCGAGCTGCTGCTCACCACCCCAGGGTAGGTGTCCCCTGACTGTCCCCTCAGCTTTGCTCATCACCCTCATTAATTGAGGTGTGTGAGGTTAGAGGTAGCATTTTAGCTGTTTCTGCTCAACAAATGCAAACCACCACCACTAAATCTTGTGAGGTTGTGTATGGTAAAAAGTTAGCTGCAACACCCAAGCTCCTAACTAGGACCACCCCATCAGAACAAAGGCAAGTTTGGTGGAGGTACTTCCTTCTGGTTACACTTGGGGTGATGCTGGGGTGTACAGAAATGTGGCAAATCAATAAAAATGCAAATAAAAATAAAATCAAAACATTTACAAGGGCATGTAGTGATAGGACAAGGGGGAATGACTTCAAACTGAAAGAGAATAGGTTTAGATTAGATATTATGAAAAAAATTCTGTACTGTGAGGGTGGTAAGACCCTGGAACAGGTTTCTCAGAGAAGTTGTGGATGCCCCATCCCTGAAAGTCTTCATGGCCAGGCTGGATGGAGCAACCTGCTCTAATGGAAGGTGTCCCTGCCCATCCCATGGCAGGTGGGCTGGAATCAGATGAGCTTTAAGGTCCCTTCCAAGCCAGGCCATTCAATAATTGTGTGATAAATCAGTGCTAGAGCTTCAGTCAATAACTTTATTGGAAAGTAAGAAATCTAGTATCTTCCTTTGTATGCCTGATTCTTTTCTCTGCTAATAACAAAACCCACAACAGCTCCCCAAATCAAAGTCAATCAAAAGAAGTAACAGGGAGAAAAGGAAGGCATGAGAGTGGGAAGAAGAAAAGGAAGCCAGCAAGTAGGACACAGAAACTAAAGGAAGGTTTAAAAAAGGCTATCATATCAAGATGCAAAGTGAATTTTAGTGGGCAGAAGGTCTATCTTCCTTTTGAATGCCCTTGATACTGCTCCACTTCCCCAAAGGAGGAATCTCCCTGGATAGATGTCATTAAATGGCATTTCTACTTCTTGTCTTTATTGCTGCGGTCTTTATTTCTCTGGTGCTGCTGTCCTTTATGACTCTTCTATCTGATTTCCAATGTAAGAGCAATAAATGGAAGAAAAAGTGTGAAAAACCAGCAGGGTAGAATGCAGGGTGAGGGAAAAAGGGAGCAGAGTGGGTGCTGGCAGGTCCCTACTGCTCTTGTCTTAATAAGGATGCTCATGCAGAAGGGATCCATGGGAAACACAGCCTAACTGAGAAATCAGAAACCTCATAGAGCTAGTGCAGATCCTCCCATGCTATCAATTAACATTGATCTGTCCCAAAAATTTTAGCAAGTCCAAAAAAGATGGCAACTGATGAACTTTATGTCTACAAATGAGTTGCTATGATCAGAAATTCATCTTTGCCAAGAGGACCATGCAAAAACCCACACCTTTAACCCTCAGCAAACAAAACTAAGTTCTCTTTTGCCAAGTTAGCTACTGAATTTCTATGACCTCAGCACCACAATTTGCCTTGAAGCTTCTACTCAGATGACCCTTAAAAGCAGTAGTGAAATTCTTCTGCTTGGGTTATGGAGCTAATAAAGACTCTGAGAACTAGTGGGAGGGCACTGAAGCATTCATGCATATGAAATGCCATGCACATCTATAACCTGGGAATTCTCTGATGCCATGGAAAGAAATGCAGAACTACTGGTGCTTAATTCCCTTGAATCTTCAGAACTGTTTCTCATCTCCTGTGTCTCTGCATCTGTGAGTGATGGTTAAACAGGATGTTGATTAAAAACCCCAAAGAAAACAAGGTGGAAGTGTTTGTTTCCAAACAAAGAAGGCTTTTTAGTCACCTTCAACAAGTTGTCTTAACAATTACTGCTCCCTGAAGGTAGAGGATCACCTGAAACCAAGAGCTGGGTTTATTGAGTGTGTAACATAAACAGCAGTGAAAACTGTAGGGTGCAAGTGAGGGAGAAACTTTTCTGGTGGCAATAAAATTTGTTGAAATTGCCAAAGCATCATCATCAGGGACTAATCTGGCTTGGAGCCTGCTTGATTAAAAATGAGAGACAATAATTTTCTTATGGCTCCGTAATTCAATTGAATAACTTGGTTTGTTATCTAATACTACTTTGTCATACAGAATGATCTGTATGTTGAAAGCCCTGTTCAGGCATAAACTAATTAATTTTCATGGCAGGACCAGTCCTGTGAAATGCTGTGCTTCCACAATGTAAGAGGAATTGAGGAAGTGCAATAACTCACAGGGTGAGGCTGAATTTCGCATTAGATATGTAATTAAATCTGATGAGTCCCACTGGGGTGCAGAGATGGTAAGCAGAGATATTAAATGAGTTAGCCATGGCTGTGCATCCGTCCCTCTTTGGCTCCTGACTCAGAGCACAGTGGTGGCAGCTACCACTGACCCATCCTCTGGACTCTTCTTCATTCCACCACATCCGCCTTCTATTAATGGCATAGCTCCCAGGGCTCTCAGCTTAGAGCCTGTATTTCTGCAGTGATGTTGGACAGAATCAGGAAAATTCAGGGGTCAGAATGTATGATAAAACATTTGGAAAGTTCATCTATGTACTTCTTTACTTCACTAGCTACTTTAGCAGATACTCAAGTTGTGCTTATTCCATTTCTCACAGTGTGAAATAATGAACTTTAAACATTCATAGGCAGAAAAAGCCTATAAGGTAGGAAAAAGAGAAAGGTGGAAAGATAAAAGACTTACATGACACCAGGTAAAGCACATGTCAGTAATTTGGGGATTATATTAATTAAAGAGATATTTTAATACTTTCCAAAGTCATCATTACAAACCTAGAAAATGTAGAGTTAGGGTTTAGGGAGGTTTTTTTTAACCTGTGTATTACGACTGCATTTCACCCTAATTGCTTTGTAATTTGACATGCAAGGGTTTAATATGGCAGCTGAGGCAAATCCAGTAACTACTGGGAGCTAAAGCACAGAAAAGAGCTCCTGACAGGCAGAGCTTCAATTCAGCAACTCTGTACAGGCAATAGAGCTGTAACATAAAGGTTAGCAGGAAAGAAAAGGTGCTGAAAAATCTGGCTAAAATAGCTCAGATTAATATTCAAGGCAGTTCTTTGACAGCTTTTAGTTTCTTAATATGGCTTTTACTTTTAATTTCTTCTTTTAGCTTGGTGTCTTCATTTCCCAGTGTAATCCCTGTGAATGTTTATTACCTCTGCTGCATTTTTTTTTTTTTTTTTTGGTCCATATGGATTTTAACCTTGAAGGGCTGCAGGAACAGTAGGGAAGTTTTTCTTCCCTTGATAAGCAGAAAGGTACCCAGCACAAGTTCTATGGGTACAAATTTCTCATTCAGGGTGTATGAGCTGGTCTTTGCCGTGGCTTTATGCAATGACACAAAACTGTAAGAGCAGTGACAGCCAAGGGAATCCAGTGATGGTTGTGAGACACTGACAAAAAACCAAACCAAAACAAAAGAAAATCAGATCCAAAATTGATCCTAACATGTTTTTGTTCATTTTATTAAATGTGTGGTTGGTTCTTGCTTTTATTTCCTAAAAATTACGCTGGGACTGGAGCCAGTGCTGTCACAGACTAATGCTGATTGTGTTGCCCATGCTTTTGTAACCTTTAAGTTACACTACTCTAATGTTTTATTTTATGACCTTCCTGAGAAAATTCTGCAAAGCTCCAATGGATGCAAGGTACTGCAGCCTGAATACTAACTTGTGCTAAGGTGACCGAACAACTTCCATCAGTTGAACAAGAGCTGCATCAGTTCCTTTTATCCAGCTGATTTTGCCAGGAGAAACTTGAAGGGTTTGGTGTGGCTACACCTGGGCTGCAAACACTGTCTTAAAAACTTTGCCATGAGCAAAGATCTTCCAAGGTGTTCTCTTAGCTCTGAAATTAAGAATTAAATTCGAGTAGGGGTATGCAATTGCTGTTTTGTCCTGAGTACAGGTCACTTTTGGCCAGTAACAGAATCTACTGAATTATCAGGCATGAGTACATTCAGATTTGGGAGGTCAATGATGGTCCTTTGCTTCTTTGGATCATCTGCTGTTGTAAGTCTCCCTGGGAACTATTTTCCTGAAGGCCTTACATGGTGGCTATGAAAGACTGAGTGACGTGATTTATTCCTGTTGGGTTTAAGTCATGTGTAAAGCTCAGTTTCAAAATTATTTAAAATTGTTTTTAGCTAGTATCAACCTGTCCATTAAAGAGCCAACAAGAACTGAAGTGTCAGTTATCCTCCACAAACCTGAGAGTAAGGAAATGGGGTGAGGATGGTGTCAAATATCTTTGGGATTGCCAAAATCTGTGTTTACTCAGGGCCCATGGTTTTGCTGCTGCAATTCATTCCTGTCACCCTCTGTCTGTATGAATCAAAAAGCAGAAGGGGGAGATGCTGGATTTACACCTTCCTCCAGACCTACCTGTTGGCCACAAAAAGAAACATTTTGAGGTGCCAGCCTGTGAGTTCATCAGCTCCTACCCAAAGGCATAAATGCCTTTTTAAACACCAGAAGCACAAAGATGCTCTTGTACACCTGCACACCTGTGAAGTATCTTTCCTCCTTTTTGATGCTCTTGTTTTCTTGGCTGTTACTGTGTTGATGTTGACCTACCCTGAAGTTCTCATTTTAAAAAACAAAAATACAAACCAAAACTAACCAGCATTTTGTGCTGTCAGAGTGAGTCTGGCTTGCAGAAAACAGTAAATTCCAGGATTTTCATTTGTGAGGCAAAGTAAAGCCATTAAAGCTTTAACCCTCAGTTATTCCCAGAAAGGCCATCCCACCATTTCAGAGGATGCTGGAATTAAGCTAATAAATAAGTAAAAGAAAAAACAAACCCACTGCAGAAAGCTAAAGGCAGGGACTTTGATCACAGCTTGCTTTGCATCCTGGCTTCTGTGAATTCTTGCTGCAGCTGCAAGAGCAGCTGCATTATTTTCAACATCAATCTGAGCAATGCCATGTAATAGCCTCGTTACAGAGGGACTAAAGAGCTAACAGAATCCTAAAGTCGTCAGACTTTTTATAAAATTTACATTCAGAAATACCATATTTAAGCTATTTCTCAATGTTTGAATTCAAATGGGCACAATTAGAGTTGATTTTTGTTTTGTTTCTCAACTGGTAGTTACTGCATTGAGCAAGTGTTGCTCGAGGTCACAGCCCTGCAAATGCACAAATGCAGCATCTGAATTCCATAGGAGTGAGGAGACTCGTGGAGTGGCATAACATTAAACATGCAAACAAGGAGCTACAGAGAGAGAGAGAGAGAGCTTGTATTTATAAGGAAGAAATGTGGAATTCAGCAAAACATTTTACATACATTGAATTTTCTCCGGATTCTTTCAAAACAGCAATGATATGCAGAATTTTCTCATTTTTGGCCTTGCTTACCCCTTCAAATGTTGTTAAGAGCCCTAATGACTTTGTTAGAGCAAAGATAAACTAATGCAAAATGCTTCAAAGGACTCGCTTTTACATGTGTCCAGAGATTGTCCATTAAAGTTTGTCAGTGGTCACATTTAAATACTATTATCACAGGACTTCTCTACTTCCAAAATAATTTTACAAGCTTAGGTATGGATAGTCTGGCAATACTACCACTTTGCACAGATAAAATTAATGACCTTTTAAGGCTTAGGCACCATAAAGGGACTGTATCTAATAAAAAACTTGATTTTAACTTGATTTTTTAAGCTTGATTTGAATGTAACACATGACAATATTATAACTCCTGAAAACAGTGCAAGTACCAAGGTATGGTCACCCTGAAATACAAACAGGCCTCCTCTCCTTTAGGAGCCTGCTTACAAATCAGCTGCCACAAGGTATGTAATTAGATGATAATCTCAAAGATATTTTATCTCAGTGATACTATAAAATAATTTCTCTAGTCCTCATGTCTGCAGGAAAAAGCTTGGAAATGTAACTCAGGTATCGAGTAAAGGCTCAGGAAATAAAAAAGGAAAGAAGTCAAAGAATGTATTTATGAAAAAACAAACAAACAAAACAGCAACCACCCAATATTTTTATCTAGTTAGATAAAAACCTGGTTGACTGAGGATGCTTAATGTTTCAGCTTAGAAATATTGAATGACAGAGGGAGCTTTTCACTGGTTAAGTACTGTAATAAGAGAAACTTCTTTTTTTTTTCCATTCTAATTATAGTTTACATGCACTTTTGTGGTAAGAGTGGGCAGACCATGTGATTTCTGTGCCTCTTGGAGCTAATAAGACTTCCCTTCTTTTCAGTGCAGCATGGATCAACTTACTAATATTTGTGAAACACAAAGGAATTAGAATGATGAATGCCCTATAAATAAATAAATGCATCTCCATTCATTAGCCAGAAAGGCTCTGTTTTGTTTCAAGAATTGATTTCTGAAAATGCTTTACCATGTATTTTATCAGCAAACAAGATGACATTAAGTGGCAATGTGTTAAAATTAGTTGCCTTTCATTCTTTTAACTTTACTGGAAAAAAGTTACATTTTCTTTTCAGATTGTATTTCCTCAAGTATAAAACAGATGCATTTGGATAAATAGATTTGAAACATATTATTAAATTAAATGAAGAAAAGGAAACATAATGAAATAAAATCAAAGTATCTGAAAAAAAATTCTTTTCACAGGCCAGCAGTAGAAATCTAATGTTCCTTCTCTACTTTATCCTGGTATCAAGATGACAGGTATTCTATCATCTTTCAAAGTGCCATCTGAGATGCCTCTTGTGATCTGAACAAGAATGGGTGTCCATTCAGGAGAAGCAATTTCAAAATCCAGTTAAATGTATTAAATCTCTTTCTATATGGAGCACAGTGTTTGTGCTTAGTACATTTATTACCATTATTACAATAAAATTAAATAGTGCCATCTGAAATCAAGTTCCTGCTGTGGTTCTCCATATTCATTGTGCCAGACATTTTAAAGGAGACCAAGCAGAGGAAAGAAGCCTCCTTTGAGGTGAAATGGGGATACAGGAATCAGGCACAGAGAAATGAACCCTCTGCAGGGACAGGCTGCAGACCCACGGCAGAGCAGCTCCTCCCTTCCAGGGTTCCTGCAGCTGCCTTCCCTAAATCCCCTTTAAAACCATCCCAAGGCAGCTCAGCACAGCTGGAGTCACCTCAGGGGGTCTCAAGGGATGTCCCCACTGGGGAAGCATTTGGGAAGTGAACCCCTGGCTCAGCCCAAGCCCTTGGGCATCCTGGAAGGACACAGGAATGAGCACACTGAGATTGCATGGCTGTCCCTGGGGCAGTCTGTGCTAAATGCTTTACAGCCTGCCCCAGACCAGGCATTCCAGCTCGGCTGTTCCTCCCCTCCTTGGGAATATTTTCAGCCCAATATTTGGAAAAGAGGAAAAAAAGGACCTGCTGGAAGGTGTCTTATTTTATATACCAGAAGGGAATATCTATATCCCAACAACCCTTCTTGTACCACTTGGGTTTCAAACTGCTGAATGTAAGCAGAGGTTCCTTCCCACCCTGGAGCACTGGAGAAGGTATATCCATGCTCATCAGGACCTGAGCTCCACTAATGTATGTGTTAAAAAATATAAATTTCTAAAAGATGTTTTAGAAAAGTGTTTTGAGTAAAGTCCTTATTCATTTTCTAGGAGACTAAATTGCTGAGCACACTCAAATCAGAGCAACTTGATAACCTTACTTTCTAAAGAAATTCTGCTAATGCATTTAAAAAATGCAGTATATTATGAAGTCCCTGCTGCTTCTAACCCAGGCAGATAAACCTTGTAACTGCAGGCCACAAAACAGAGCTGATGGAGAAAAACATGCTGGAGTTATGTTCACAACTTGGAGCACTGCAAGGGCTCAACAAGCATTTCAGAATAGACTGGGAAATGGCATAAACATCCCAGACAGCAGTCCCATCCTGGTGCCAAGCATTCCCCTTAGGCACTGAGGACTAAAGAATCCCGCAACCAGAAGGAGACAAATAAATAAGAAACACAAAGTGAAATCAGCACAATTAATCAAGTAACTAAGACACAAAACCTTGAAACACAACAAATGTGCCATATTACTAAAAATGTTGTTCTGCAGATAAGTGAATAAATTTACTTCCAAACCAGGCTTTCTTTTTTTTTTTTTTCCCCAGTAGCTTTAGCCCTATTGCTTCCACTGCACATTTGCTTCCCCAGGTACAGCTTAGATATGGCCCCTAATTTCCCTGCTGTAGCTATACAGTTGAGGTGAGAGCTAGAGGGATGAATCATTGCATCCTGTCTGTGCTCACTGGTCTTCTGGCTCTAAATGCAGAGCAAAGCTCTGTGGGGAAAAAGACAGCAGGGCTGAAATAACAGAAGGGGGAAAGAAGTATAATGGAAATGCCTCGGGACTCAGTATGGGGAGAAGCACTCAAGATCTGGGGAGGCAATAGATAAATAGGAGATGATAGAGTGTGAAATGTGTAGTTGGATGCTGAGTAGAGCTAATGAAACTGAATTTCCTGAGCCTGTGTAGTTGGGCTCTCTGGTGCCTAATAGTGGGATCTCTGATCGAACCTTTCCCTGCGCTTGGAGTATTCCCAGTGTCTCTCCCTTGTGTGGTTTCTATTTAGAGGGTTGTTCATGGTGCAATAATTTGGAGATAGGATCCAGGGAGATGCAGATAAACCATGATTAAGCCTTTTTCCCAAAAAAAAAAAAAAAAAAAAAGGAAAAAAAAAGAAAGATAAACATGTTGTGGTCACAATGAAATGGGACTGGGAGGAAGATGCAAAATGGCAACAAAATTGGAATAAAAAAAGAAGTCCCTTCACCTAAATCTTCAAAACTGTGCTTTGACACCTAAATGACTGATGGGAGAGGGGAAAAAACCTCTGGGTGGAGACATTGGAGAGTGGTTGAGACAAAGGCCTAAGCTGGTCACTGTTGCCAGATGAGATTCCTGAGTGGAGATAGCTCAGATGTAAAGAGATTGCTTTTGTGTGATGGAAAGAAAATGGATTTTGGTCAGGTGGAAGAGAAGTGGGTGGAAGAAACCCACTGCTGTCTCTGGAGACTGCTGAGGCTGGACTGTAAATTGGGGTGAGGTGAAACAAAGGAGAAGCTGCTCCCTCATTAGTCCCCACTCCCTTAAATGTGAAAGCAACAGGGAGGAGGTGTGGGTTTCCTCTGGGATGGCCAGGAGCCCTTTGCTCCCCCATGCCCCCATCATGTCCTCACCCCTGGCCACCATCCCCTCACCTCTGTGGTGAGCCCCCAGTTTCGGATGTGACTTTGTGCCTAAAAATAAAGATGGAAAACCCACTTTAAATGAGTCCTCCCAAGGTAAGTGACGAATTCAGCCCACCCAACTCACAATGTTTATAGTGGGCCCTGGCTCTGTAAAGGGTAACAAATGTGAAATCATTGTAAACTTGGTTGAGGTTACTACGGTAAACCTGCTGGCTGGCAATTGAGATCTGATCAAATTTTTAAAAACATTTAGCTGTGTGCTCATTAGTATAATGGAAATGTGGAACGAAAAGAGGAATGAGAATTACAAAAGGTGAAGTAATTAGCAGGTTTATTTTAGACACTGTCAGGTTTCTCATGTCCTCTGATTTAAGTTAAAAAAAGAAAATAAAAAGTACTAGTGCAGATGCATTGCTCATAACATGTATTCAAAGTTGCTAGTCCAAACAGAATAATTTTTAAGTCTAAGCATTCCCTATACAGCAATGTTAGAGCTGAATGCTTTTTATGGATGCGCTTAGTTCGTAGAGTTGTGTGATTATGCACGTGGGATCTGATTCACAGGATTTCTTCTTTCTTCCTTGATAAGGAAGGTAAGAAAAAGCCTAAAAATGTTTCTGCTGTTTAAAAATAATCATGAAACATAAAACTTCAGGTTTAGAAAAGCCACAGAAAGAGGAAAAAATTGAGTTTCTGGATCTTTTGAAATTTCTACTGTGCAAAGAGTTGTAGTGTTTAAGGCTCATAAAATAGATTAAGAACCCAGTGACACACAAGGGTGGGTTTTTCTTCTCTGCTCTCTATTTGGCAATATATCAATAGGTCTTCTAGCAGGAGAAAAGTCTTGCTGACTACATCAAAGATTTCTCACTAGGAACAGACCTTAAAAAAAAAAAGTAGGCCTACTTGAAAAACGTTCTCCAGGTAATTTTAGCAGAGATTTTGCTTCTTCCCTAAAAATTTGTAGCCCTGCAACAAATCTATTTTTTTTCCTGAAAAAACAAGCAAGAAAAGAAAGTAGTTGTGTTTGGTTAAAATTTGAGCTCTCTGAGAAACAGGCTGCAGTTGTCTGTGTAAGTCATAGCCCAGGTAGGAAGCACAAATTAAATAAAAGGACACAAAGCGCTGAGACCACACCTCTCAAGAGATATTGAAACTAAATTTTCATATCAAAATGTTTTGCTTTTCAGCTCCAAAATACCAAGTCTTAAATACCTCAATTTCTAAAAATTCCAGATAGTCAAAGGTAGTCTGGGGAGGGCTTTGGAGAGAGAGAAACAGTGAAACGTTGGCCACCAGCATGGACAACCTTTGGGTGGGAACACTCACAGCCCTGGGTGAGGTGACTCCTTCATGTCCCTCTGAGACCAGAAGAGAAAATAAGCACTGGCATCATGTGCTCTTTAAGGTCTTTTCTAGTCAAAAGCTGGGCTGCTACATGATTTACTGACATTATATCTTTTATTGCTCTGGGATAATTACATGTCTCTTCCTCCTCGGAAGAGACGCCACACCACATCCCTGTGTTGGAAGGCCAGTGTGTGTATGGCCATTGATCACTTGGGGAGGCTCTGGAAGCAAAGGACAACAGGAAAAGCCAGTGACTTGGGAATTGGAGAAAAGGTGTCCTGGACAGGGAAGGTCACAAATGTTTCCTACCAGTGTGTTTGTGTTTATATCACAGAGTTTCCTGCTGCTGACTGGCTTCCCTTTCCCTAGGTGATTTCATGCAGGCACTTGTTACAGATCGTACACCAGCAGCAGTTTGTGTTTGGACTTGGAACCCTCTGAAAAGCTCCTGTTAAACCCTTAGGGAGGCAGTTACCTCTGGTAGCTGTGCCCTTCATAAAGAAAAAGCATTATTGGTAGATTTGCATGTTCCCATATCCAATAACTCTGAGTAAGTGGCATATTTACAGCATCTATCATAGCATTAAGAACAGGTTTCTGCCATGCTGTAGTGATGGAGAACATTTTGTGGCACCCTGGAATTGAATTCCCCTGTTCTGAATGTTCCCCCTGGCTTTGGATACCTCCATGCTCACTTCCTGGAAAACACATTAATTTTGGAGGCCTATTTGTTTTAATGCCTTCAACTGCCTGTGTCATTCCTGGGAAAGGATGGAGCTGTGATACGTTGGCACGTTAGTGCAAAAATCAGGATAATGCAGGACCTAGTTGAAAGCAAGGAGTGTCACTAACACTTGGGTCAGTGAAGAGGAAGGAAGAGCCTGAGGAAAACCAAGAGTTTTGCTCTCTGCAACATTTTAAAAAATAATGATAAAAAAGAGCAACAGAAAGTTGAAGGAATTTAGTCCTGAATGCAACCAGGATTTTGCTCCTCCCCTGCCTGCAATTTTGAAACAAAATACTTTTAATATTATCTAGATATTAATGTTTTATATTGGGTACTCTTCATGCTCTAAAACTGCTTTTCATAAATGTTTTAATGGGTCCAGGCCCAATCCCACTGAGGTCAATTAGAAGATTCCAAATAAATCTTTCCTTCTCCTCCTTCCATTAGTATGCAGCCTGTAAGAGGGCTGACACTGGCTTGTGCTTTTATCTTCAAATAATCCAGAAGACAACTTTACTATGGGAAGAAACTATGTAATTTGTGGGTGGTACTTACCCACATGTTACCCAGGTAAAAACACTTATCTTTAATTTAGAGCCCAATTTTCAGGCATGCTGAACACAATTCTACCTGAAGTTCAATATATACTTGGGTGGTCAATTCTTTGAGAAAACCAGAGCCATAATTTTTAACATATCTCATTTTGTCTCAGGCTTGTATTGTCCAGAATAAGGTTTAAAGTGGTTTGGAAGTGCAATTTCAATATGTTGTTTCTGTAAATATTGCAACAAAATAAAGTGGTATGTTCTGTTTTATTTATTTCTTAACTTCATGCCTGTGAGTGTCTAACTTTCATTAAGGTAATTTTTAACTGGACCCCAAACTTTAAATAACTACAAGCATCTTTCTTCCCAACAAGAATATAGTAGGTCTTTGGTAGGATATGCCATAAAAAAATAGAGGATGAGCTGTAAAATACTTTGGGAAATACTGATTTTTTTTTTTTTTTGGTCTTGTTCTGGGTGGTGAACTGGATAAATACTACCATGGCTTGGTTCAAAATTCTGTTGTACTTCTGAATTTGGAGTATGATCTAGGGCAAATGATTATTGGATAAAGCCCTGAGCTTTTGTGCTGTATCTTTGGGCTCCAAGCCTCGAAAGTCTGGTGGTAATCATAACTACTTTGAGAATACTCCTTTAATGCTCTTTAAATGCAATTTTTATAAGTACTTCTTGGCATGCTTTAACTGTAGAGTCTCACATTTTTTCCAGGATGTTTTAAGAAATCAGGCATGATTTCTGGTATTTGAAACCAAGCTTGAAATTGTGCTGAAAACAGTTCTTACAGAGACTTTTCAGCTGAATTAATTACAATACAGTCAAGCTGTGGCATGTGGGACAAGAAACATCTGGTGCTAACCTTGGCTGATCTTCCTGTAGATTGCATTCATTAGTCTGAATAGTTTTAAAAACATTTTGATATAATCATTTTGCCCTTTTTCAATTTATGTACTTGTGATGGCTTTGGCCGTCTTGACAAAACAAATCCCACACTTGGGTCAAGGACTCTGGAACCATCAGCTTTCAGTGAGAAATTACTTCTGGACTCATTCTATGTTTATTGTCTAAGGGTCCTTGTAATAGGGATTCTGTTTTGCACACTAGAATTGTACATCATTAGCTTTCTAAATTTCAGCTGAAACTATTACATCTTCCTCCAAGAAGAGAGCTTGAAACAGTTCAACAAAAGAAATAAGGAATCAAGTTGCACTCTTCTTTTCATTGTCTTGTTATGTTATCCATATATGCGTGTATGTACTCAGGAAATTTAATGGCTAAATAGAGTCAAGATAATTCTGGCTTTTTAAAAGCAAATTAAAAAATCATCACTCTGTGAAGCTGAACCAACAAAAGAGCATTGGGAAAAATCCACATATGCCCAATATCTACATTTCCTCTTTTATTGTTGGCTGCCCTGTGCATCAGCAAAATGTCACCTCTGCAATTTGGTAGTGTTCTCTGTCCACCCTGATGAGGAGCAAAGCACGAGAAAATATGCAAACAAAAGCCAAACTGCTTCAGATGTTGATGGCTTCTGAGTGCCAAAGTACTTCTGGTGTTTTAAATTTTATAAACTTACAGCTCTCAGACAATCTGAAAACTGAAAGCAAGGACGGGTTAATCATGCACATAAACATAGTAAGCCCCAAATTTCTAACAAAATAAAAAATCCTGACATTTGCTGGAAGAATTATTTTCAGTTGATACTGCCACTCAGACAGTGAGGAGCAGCTTCATCATACATTCTTGTCTTCTGAAACTGCACTTTTTTGTCTGCTTCTCCTGATCATGAAACCAGCTTGACTGGGGCAGGCTCCAGCTGCAGCAAGGACAGCCACTTTTCAAAGGAGGGATCCTGTGAAATGGGTCCATTTGGGATGTGTCTCTGCCTCTCTGCTTTCCTGGTGTGTGGCAGGTTTACAGTGAATTATTCCACGGCAGGAGGGGCCCAGCTCCTCCCAGTGCTGAATCCATTCACTCCGTGTGTGCCTCTACTGCTCACCTGCTGCTCTTCCCTCTCTCCTCTGGCACAAAACCCAGCAGGTTTCTTCCCTGAAGAAACCCTGGAGTTCTACAGGGGCACCACTTTGTATGGAAGGAGTTCTAAAAGGCTATAACAAATATTACAACCTGTTTGCAGTAGGTATCACGTGTAACGTTCCTTGTGCTTTCTAGAGGCAATTGGAAGGGAAGTGATTTTGGCTTTGTATAGAAAATCTATACAAATGTTGCCTCCTCTGCCAAAGGATTCTTTTTTCCTAAGATCTTCAGGTCTTAAATTTCTCTCTACCCAGATTTATGACACGCTGTATTTATTGTAAATTTACAGGGGTTTTGCTTAGTTGCAGGTAACTACAGGGTTTTAACAATGAGTAGAATTTGATTGCTGATGCACTGCTTAAATAAGGTGAAAAGTCTATAAAATCCCTTTGACCTTCATGGTTTCCACAAATACAGCAAACTTGTTTTACATGAGGTTTTAGAAATACCAGGGGCATATGCATTTTAAATTCTACAGTCAGTCCAGGAGAAGACTGGTTTTCCCTGCCTTTCATATACATTCAGACATGTATTAAGTGTCTCCTGAACCCATAAAGAAATATTTCTACTTAATAAACATGGGCCTGATTCTGTCAGTTTCACTGGTGTAATTTCACTGACTGTCACTGAACTACTGCTGCATCAGGTCTATGGAAATGATAGAGCCAGCATTTCTGCTGATCACAGTATGTAGCCTAGAGATACGAGGGACACTTTACCTAAAAGTCTCATGGCAGTTGCATTAAATCCTGGTGCAAAACTGAGAGTTAACATTTTAAGAAATGTGTATTATAAATAGTTTATGAAGAACATTTTTTTGTTCTGTTTCAGCTACTGGTATTCAAGTCTTCATATAATTTGTGTGTTTCAACATAAAAGTCTCAAATATGGTGTTAATATTTCCCTGGGGATTTTATGTATTTACATATAGGAAGCCTGCTTTCTTTAGCTGTATTTGAAAGCCATTTCACAGTACAATGAGGTCCTAATTTTTATAGCCAATCAAAGCTGTGCCTTCCATATAATCAGCTCTTTGCTTGTATAGCAGAACAAAGCAATGCCCTATGAAAAATTAAGTTGTATTTATTTTTTATATAGTACTCAGAATATTAGGCATATGAATCACAAAAACCTGAATCTAATTAAATTATCAGTTCCTGCAGCAAGTTCTGCATCTTCTACAAATACATCTGTAATTGTGTTAAACATATCCCTGCTTAGGAATTCCCCAAGCTAAAGCTTTTGATGTTGCCTGCTAAATTCTTAGCGGAAATTACAACAATCCAAACACTAACAGGGCAGCTGAAACCACTCTGTTGGTTAAATAACAGTACTTTTAAGCGATAAATTCTGACTCTCAAAGTCGTGCTCCTATCTGACTACCAAGTATTTGCAAACATGGCAGGGTTTCCTGCTCTCACTGGGCTCGTGTCTGGCACAGAGCTGTGCAGCAACAGGGAACAAAAACTCATCAAAAACCCGTGCAGGTTTTTATGTGTGCTTGTCAGGCTGCATTTTTTCACCTAGGCCAGCGGGATTCGGTGTAAGGAGGTGTGTTTGGTAGCTGAAGAGCTCGTTCTCCAAGCCCATTAATCATGGCTGGATGTGCAGCAGGTCTCACACAGCTCCTCACCCGTGCTGCTCTCCAGGCTGTGTCCTCACCTGCTGCTCCGAGCACTTGGAATTTCCTTCTGGAGTCCACCCGGCGTTCAGGAGAACTCTGCATTCAAACAAAGCTACCCATCTGGGATGATCCCAGCACTGATTTTTTTAAGTCTAAATGGAAAGGGAAAATGTCTTCTAAAGCTACTGCTCTCTTCTTTTCCCCCTGGCTAAACCCCAGAGCTAAGTACAACAGCTTTCCTATCTTTAGGTCTGTGTTCAGCTTTGCTATGTGCTTCCTTTTGCAGTGTTGAGCCAATGGCAGGAGAAGTCCAGCTGCAGAAGAAAACAAAGAATTCTTCCTTCATTTCGATTTCTTCAAGTCATTCCCTTTGTATTCAGATAAAATTTCTGAATGGAAAGTACATTCCAGTCATAGATATAATCTGAACATAAAACCTGGTGAGTAACAGCAGCAAATAATCCTCAGACAAACACGCAAGTGCAGGCCATGCCTGCACAATAAATGATGCTGATTCAGATCCCATGGACACACTTAGAAGAGGCTTCATTTATAAAAATAATTGTGTTACAAAATATATCATGTAAACGTACTTGTCTTGAAAAAAAAAATACATAAAGGTTTGGAGAGTTCTTCCCTCTTTCCAATCATCTTAATATAGCAAAAATTAACCTGCTCTTAAAGGAACTATCTGCACTGATATGGAATTTTCATGTGTAAAGGAACTTTATATGTGCACACACAGATCACAGTCAGCTCACAAACACTGTGGCATATAAAGTGATACAGGTGAGATTAAGTTGATTAAAGCTGTGTTCAATTTCTCATAAATGATACTGGCCTACTGAATTGCTCGTGTTTAGCTGAGACATGGAAACCAGTGGTAGTTCTGCAAGTAATGGTAACTTAATTGATCATTTGAACACACCTTCAAAGAGCCTTTTGCTGCAAATGAAGTTTGGGTTGTAATTCAGGGGTTGCCCCAAACAGTGTTTTGTTTGCTGGCAAAACTTTGAAAATGAGTATGATGCTACTGTTAATTTGATTTGCCTGGTTTCTCAGAGGGTGTGAACTACAGCTGAACTTACTATCACTCATCAGTGGCTAACACAAGCACTTTACAACAAATAGACTAGCTCCATTTGAGCACATTTCAGGGATTTCCTTTGTGTATTCAGAAAGGACAGGCAAATTATTTCAAAATTAAATGTGTAGAATGACCCAGTTTATTGCAGCTTAAATAACTGTGGAACACATCCTCGAGAAATCCCAGATCCATAGGAAAATACATTGCTTGCAAGGGTGCAATAATGCTGAAGGGCTGGCCATTTTTCCTAAGCTGGGCTAATTCAAGAGGAGTAAAGTGAGTGCAGCTCATTTGCCTTCTCTCTGTAGTGAAACACAGCCTCGTGTGCCCGTGGTCACACAAAAAGTCTGTGATGGGGCATGAAAGTAAATCTGCAGCTTAGTCCCTCTGCAGCATCCTAACCATTGAAAAAGAGGAGCTAGCAAAATTATAGAGAAAGCAAGTAGAGAATAAAGGAACTTCCTCCCTAGTTATCCTCTCAATTTTTATGTCTTTTGTGTTTTGAAGGCCTAACAAAAAATTTTCCTTGTAGCATAGTTATTTTCTACACAAAATAATCTGATACCACACTTATCTGCAATTTTAGAAGCCTTCATGTACCACATTCATATCTAGCAATTGTTAGAATGATGATTTTATCAGTTGCCAATATTTGCTCATTCAACATGCAGCAGAAAGTAATCTTAGCTCAAAGAGTTCTTAAAAATACAAGTTAATGCCTGAAATGCATGAAATAAAGTTCAGTACAATTAATATAGTAAAAGTCTCAGTCACCAAAAGGAAATTGCAGGATGTGGGTGTCGTGCTGCTACCTGTTGCCTAGCAATGCTGCATACGTGTGGCACAAGATTGATAGATATCACCCACTCAGATCGCTGGATTCAGACCTTCACCGCCGCCTTGGCACCGCGAAAAACTGCCAACAAGCAGGCAGAGAAATAACAGATGGGAGGAGAAGCCTCACAGAGGAACTTTTTCTCAGTGTCCATCACTACACTGCCCAAAAGATCAGGGATGTTCAGTTTTATCGAGGCGGTTTTTCGCTATGTGCAAATGTGCGCTTCTGTATAAATATATATATATATATATATAAAACTTTCTTCCTAGCTAGGTGTATCTGGGTCGTGCAAAGTAGAGGCAATGATATCCTGAAATTAAAATGGCAATTCAGTTTTATAATTTTTAGTGACTCACACTGCATTACCTTTAAGTAGGATGAACAAAAATTTCTCAGATATTATAGATAATTATAATGTTATTACAGCATTCCTGATAGCAAATGCTAAAGTTAAGATTAAGATGCAACACAGAATTTTAAGCAACTCATACCTTCTCAAAATACACTTTTTGCTAAAATTTTCCATGATCCACTTGGCTTCAGTCAGCTATTTTCTGAGAAATCTTTCTATGGAATTAGTTCTGCCATTTTTGAACCGAGTCAGGAGGCTCCATATGTTCTATTTTAAATTCTGGACTTGCATAATTCCAACAAATGACTAAAGATAGAAGCCTCAGACCTGACAGGTTTTATAATACTCATTAGAGGAAGAAAATAATCTTGGTTAGAAGAAAATTACTTGAGTTTTTAAAAATAATGGTATCCAAAACAATTTCCTGCACATGCACAAGTAGAATCTGAAGATAGTTTTCAGGCCAAAATGCTGTTATATGAGAAGTCCTGCTCTTAACTATTAAAAATCATTACACTTGAGAGCCTTTTTTGTTTAGCCCCATCCATTAATAAGGATTCATTAAAATAATACAAAGCACCAGAAAAAATCTAATTATAAAAAGACCAAACAATCAGTCCAATAGAGCATGAAGTGAGCAGCCATCTGTTGAACAGTCCTGTTTGCTAAGAACTCAACATCCATCTTAGTCATGGAAAACAGAGGAGCTAACAACACAGAAACCAAGGAGAGCTTGGTAAATAACAACGAGTGAGACAAGTAAAATAAATGGGAATTACTGCTGATCCTAACGCCCAGGAAATGTGGAGATTGCTTTCCTGGGGAACACAACAGCCGACCACTGATGGATGATGAAGAGAGTGAGAGTACCAGCCCAGACTGGCAAAATTCACTGGGTAATATGGAGAGGGATGGGATGGGATGGGAGGCAGCAGATAGCTGCTACCCTCACCTGGGGTGTTAGACCTGCACTAAGCCTTTCAGTGCCTCCATATGACTGACAAATATCTGCTCTGCAGCTCATTTTAGGGTGAAAACACCTTTTTGTGTTCACAAGGAGTATCTCCATTGCATCCTGGTTTTGCTCATGTTTTGTGGTGTTCAAAGCACTTAGATAAAATTTTCAGAAGTTATCAAGTGACTTAAAACCTACAAGTACCAGTGAGCTGCCTCCCAGCCAGCTCCTGCAACACCCACACAGCAGTTGCTGCTCACCACACTCAACTCCCACACTGAGTTTGGGACTTGGGGTCGCTCACACAGAGCCTAAGACCCAAACAAGGCAGGTGCAAGAAAAGCAATTTAGAGCTAATTAACGGCAAATGTTAAAAGGAGAGGCATTTAAGGGGCTCCACCTTTCTGGTTGGGCACCTGAGCCAGCTGGGGTGGTGGACTAGCAGCTGCCCTCGTGAGGATCAGAAGCCAGCAGTGCTGTTGCAGGTAGGTAGTTACATCGCAGTTTTTTGAGTGAAAATTGCTAGTTATCTCCCTATTTTCTTTTAAAACACAGAAAGAGGAAGAATTTGTAGTTTTATTGCCTTTTGTGTACCCTTCCACAATATCTGAGAAGTGGAAGATGTTGTTTGCATGTTTTGTGAGTGGTTCTGAGTTGTACCTTTGAGCATGGGGTTTTGACTACAAAGGAAAATGAGGAGGGTTTGTCCTCTTTGGTGAGGCACCCAAGCTTTGTGGCAGAGAGTGCAAACTCATGGGCTTGTGCAGAAAAGCTTAGCTGGAAAGCTAAAAAGGAAGGGGAGTAGTTGTATTCCCTACCCTATTTTTAGCTAATACTGTTATAATACAGAATGTTTTCTACAGGCATGAGAGTGGTTTTAGAAACATTAAAACACAGCATTACAAAATTATGAGGAATGGGGATTAGGGCTCTAATGAGAGGATTTTGCTGACTTTTCTGTGGTGTTTCTTGACCTTGACATGACATTTGTCTTTTTTTTTTTAATCATTAATATGTGTCATCTTGGCAGCTGATGATAAAAAAATTATGGCTTTTTTTTTTTTTCATGTGTTGAAGGAGAAAGTATTTGTTTTTGCTTTGCTTTAGCTATGGGAGCAGAGCTATAAGGGAGAAGCTGGTCTTCTCTCCCACAGCAATGTGGGTATCCTAAGAAAGCTGGGAGGCTCTGTAAGAGCAGGTGCCATTACTCTTACTCTCTCTGTGGGTCTGCCAGTATTACTGTGCAGAATTCTACCTTGGAGCTTATATTCCCCTCAAATGCTGTGATAACATTTACTTTGAGAAGAAGTGAGGTGAGGGAATGGACCAGTTCAGCCTTACTCGAGCCTGTCCCAAGGTACCTGCGCTCCCGGCTGGAGGAACGCGATGTTTTCAGCTCCGTTCTGGTGACAAGGGAGCCTTTTCCCCACTCAGAGGGTGGAAAGGTGCCAAGAGCAGCCCCATTATTTGGCAGGCAGGAGGTAACCTTACAGTAAACAGCTGTCAACTTCGCAGTCTAGCTGAATTTTAATAGCTCAGAGACTAAAGAGAGTTAGGATTTTGTCTGACCCCACGGGGTCTGGGCTGAGTTACTCCGGGCTACACCGAAGCGATCACATTAGGGTCAGGTGACTTGTCTATATAAATTTCTCAAATGTGCCATTAAAATGTCAGTTCTTAACTTAGCTGGAGCTATAAAGCACTTCAGCACAGTTTAAATCTCTGCTCTCGTATAAAGCAATCAAAACAGAATAAAAAGAATATTGTGTGGCTGGAGGCACTGTCACTTTTAGCCATGTGTAGGTGGATGCCATTGCTCCCGATCAGTTTTGGTTGCTCTTGTTCTGCATGGAACACAGTGAGGCTTAGTCCCGGTAAAACAATGTATTATTTGTATTAGCCCGGTAAAACAATATATTATACTTGAAAATGTAAAGAATTTGGCTTTCTAACTTAACTCCGGTGTGTCATCCCTTTCCTCATTCCTGGATGTTCATTAAAATATCAGGAGGATTCCCAGGCACACAAAATGTGGACAACTACTTAAAAAAAATCTCTCTATTTTAGGAGAAATACTCATGGTGAATATTAGCGCTCTCAGAATATTGATAGAGATTGGAAAACAGAAAGGACGTTCAAAATTGGAAAGCAGAAAGTAACTTTTAAATCAGACCAGTGGCAAGTGCTAGTCTGAATCATAGCCTGGAAAAAGGGGAAAAAAAATCCCCAAACACACCATTTGGAGCAGATTGTGCTGAAGCAATGATTTATGACCATTTCTTATGCATAAAGAAAGAACACTTAAGTCTGTACTGTAATTCTGCAGTTAGGCAAGTACCTTCAGTTGCTGCTGTGGAGTAGCACATGAACTCACCTATCTGTCAGTGACAGCAGACAATTAAAGCAGTAATTTAATTGGGGATTGTGGAGCAAAGAGTGCTGGGAAGAATATTGATACCTTAATAAAGGCTCAAGCTGTGGTAATGGGTCCTGGTGGTAACGTGCAGTATGATGAACTAGGGTTTTGATTTGAGCAAAGTTATAGAGAGATGCAGAATGAGTGAAAAATTACAAGTCACAGGTGACTGGCTATGTTGTGGTGTCAGAGTCAGGCTTGTCTGCCTGCACCTGGCCTCATGAATACTCACCTGCATGATATTGCTGCTTTTCTTAGTTTGGAGTGAGGTTGTGCCTTTTCTAACAGTGCATCTGCACACCAAAGCACTGTCTGTCACAGAAGGTGAGTGCAGGTATACTCTCCTCCACTTATGTTTTAATCTCTAATCTTTATATTATTCTGATACTCCTGCTCCATAGGAGTCAGAAATCCTATGCAGCACTTCTCAAAAAAATTATCCTGCAGTGCTGATGAGTGCTTCTTCAAAATGGATGCTGTTTGGAAGATAAACTTGTGCCCTGCAGAGAAGATAAAATGTAGATTTATTGAAGCAAACAACAACAAAAAGCTATATATTGCATTTTGAGTCCTTTTTATGTTTTAGGGTCTATAAAATCAGGCTCCTTGCCCTTTATATAGCAAGTCAAGCAGGAAAAGCCATAGAAAGTTTTCTTGATTACCCATCTTTTATGTCTCCTATAGATGAGCATATACCAAATTTGTGTGATTTGAAGAGAAATATCATATTTCTTTAATATAAACTAGGCAGAGATATAAAATTCCTCCTAATGCCTTATCAATAACAGTTTTCTTTTGATATCAATGCAAGTTCGTTTTCTCAATACCTCACCAAAGTCATGGAGGCACCTTCAGTACTCCAAGTTTATTTCCAGAGACTTGGACCTCTTCACTTAGGCCTGAATTTATTGCCTCTGAAAAAAAATGCAGGTAAAACAGGCTTTATGAAGAAGAAAGTGGCAAAGCAGCAGGATTGGGAAGTGGTCCCCATGGAAAATGCAGAACAGCTCCTCCGTAGCCAGTCCTCAGTCCCCTGGCTGGAAGCAGCAGCTATTACAGCTGCATTCCCATATATTAAAGCACCCCTACTTCCAAGAAATTACTTAGACTTCATGTGTCCTTGTTCCTTTCCCAGCTGGATCCAGATCCCTCCCTGTGCTGCCCTGTATGGAGCCATGATGAGCCTCAGTGTTGTGTGGGGTTTGTTCTGATAAACTGGGTGTGGTAAATCACAGTCAAATCACGACACTGAACGCTCCAGAGTTAGTTGGAAGCTCAAATATTGAGAGCTTAGCTTACTTATTGCCATGGCAATCACCATTACAATTATTTTTAGCTTATATTAAAGGTAAAAAAAGAAAAATCAAAAAGCATTTGAAATGTGAAATACAAAGACTTTAATTAAAAAAAAACCCATTCTGTATCCCTTCAGTGAGGGGACCTTTTATAAGGGAGCCCCGGGTCTGACAATTTTGGATGATTAAATTTTATATTAAGTGTCTTCTTGGGGACAAGAGAAAAAAAAAGGTAAGGGCAGCTAGGCTGGAGCTGCTGCTGGTCATGGTCTGATCTTGTTTTTATGAAACAACTGATCATAACCTGAGCATGATGCAATATCTCTGCCTTGGATAACTCTGGTGGCCCCTTGCTGCCTCATCCTATCTCTAAAATACAGAATTTAGCAATAGGTATTTTAACGCACCAATGTGGTTTAATTAATAGCTGTTTTTAGAGAGGTCTAGCAATATTTGTCAATGTTTTTGCTGCTAGGTGTTTCGCTTTCTCATTCCAAGTTCACAAAAGGAAGGTGGCACCCCCAAAAGTATTACGTAATAATTTGTTTAAAAATCTAAAAGTAATTAAATAAACCTGCATTCCTTGTTACAGTGTCTGTGAAATGTACTGTCTAAAAGGCATGATAAAAAAGAACTCTCTTACTAGGGATGTCATAGGGGATAGTGAATAGATACAGGCAATTACTATTTCAAATGTCTAATGACCTTTTCACTAAAGCACAATGAACTTCTATCATGCTCTGTTGCTCTTGGTAGAATATGTGATCTTCATGCATACAGATGCACAAAAAAAGTCCTTGATTTCCTCACAGAGCAGTATAATTCAAGAACTTGCATTGTAGTTACTATTTTTTTCCCAGATGTTGGAGTGGGATGTTTGAGACATAAATGCCTTAAGTCTGTGTTGCTCAGACTGTGGCCAGAATTTGCAGTGCCTGGTGTTTCTACAGCATCTGTGCTGAAACACAGTGAGAGTTGATGGATGCCAGCATAAACTGTAAAGCAGACATAGGTGGTAGAGGCAGATCAACAGGGACATTTGCACCAATGCAATTCTCTGCTCTTATGAGGAGACAAAACAGTGACAGGTGCAGAATCTGCCAAATTGAGTTGTTTGTAGTGTGGCAGCCAGGAATACACCTCAGTTTGCTCAACAACAAAAAATGTTTAATTAAAAAAAAAGTAGTGTTCAAAAGAAGATCAAAAATACCTAATTAGCATTCAAGCAATAAGCTACAATGCTGAAATGTTTCATTATAAAATGAACTCTAAAACTTCTGTGTTTTGTGTTTAGGGATAACCTGGAAAATCAAGAGTTCTGAGACAGAAAAAAATCAAACATATTGAAGGCTTTTGTGCTCCAGTTCTAGGGGAAATGACAGTGCCTGTTGTTGCTGTCTGTGTTGTGAAGATGTGAGTCTGATTAGGAGGCAGCAGTCCCTGCCAAATGATATTAGAGCACTTTTTTGTACAGAAGTATCAGAACTACTCAGATGATTCTGGTCACACCATTTCTCATTGCTTTCAGGTCTGGGCTAAGTGGAAAATAGGTGGAGTCAAAATATCCTGTCAGGGAAGAACACTTTTACTTGCTGCTGACATTAATCACAATATATGGAGGCTCAACAGCTTGACCATGACTCAAGTGTGTGGGAGAATTGGGTAGAACCAGATAAGATTAGTAAGTGGTTCCTTCATTCTGGCTGTGCTATATTCATGCTGGAATACACTGCAACACTATAATGCTTTTCATTTAAAAAAAGTTCTCTGACTGTCATAGTTCAGTCTTAGAAAAGAGCAGGGGGGAAAACTCAAAGCATTTCTCACCTACTCACAGAGAAATTTTGCTCATTAGCCTTTGATTATTGCACTGTGCAGTAAGAACAAAAAAGCCTCAACATAAGCCATTTTTTGGCAAATGTAGAAGTACATAATTTCCTGTTTTAAATACATGAAGACAAATTTGAACTGCTTTCAGTATTTATATTGAGACTGGGAAGGCAAAAGGTGTCTTGGCTGAATGGCTCCACTTTAACCTTCTGTGGTGGAGATCTCTCTATTAAGGTGGTGATTTCTGGATGAACGGATTAATTGAGTTAATAACCTGAACAGTGAGGTAAAGAGTAATTTACAGTCATAGCTAGTGTGAAAGTCCTGTTGTTTCTTTAATTGTGGTATTGACTGACATTGCACTGCCATAAATTATCTTGCAAGAATGTATGTACACAAGCTTGAAAGTTTAGTCTGTTGTGATTGAGACAAAAAAAGACCTGACTTTCATAACTTCACTGGTCTGTAAAATAACTAAAACATTTTCCAGGAATGAGAAAGATGGTGTGATTTGATACACATTTTAAAAAAAAATATTGAAGTTATACTTCCATTTAATTGAGCCATTAATCCTAGAAAATTGGCTCCCACATGTAACCTGAAACTATACCACATTCTTCTACTTATTTTCTGATATCACCAACTGAACATATATCACATAAAATAAATCTGCTTTCTTGCTCAAAATATGAGCAATTTTAAGAGGAAACACCAAGTTGAAGAGAAACCTGAAGGAAAAAAAGAAAAAAACAGTAACTGCAGCAGATAAATAAAATGCCTGCCTCTAACTAATAAACTGGGAACCTGAGTACTGTGTTTGACAATAACATAGGAACTATAATTTGGCTCACAAACCTCTCAAGAAGCAGTAAAAACTGGTGTGTGTTTTCTCTAGGAGACGCTGGGTATGTTGTTGACCTCATCATTCTAAGATGTTTCTTCTGCGGGTATTCAGAACACATGGCACTTCATCTGAAATCCCTTGTTCTGATTGCTGGAGTGTTACACAGCTATTTTCTTGTACAATTGGAGCTATGCAGAAACCAAAGCACAGATCCCAAGCATGAAGTGGTACAGGTTCCTGGGGAAACAGTCAGACAATAAAATGTGCACTGCAAATACTGAGTGAGGCAGCGAGAAGTGGCCTGTTGTCCTTCTGCTGGTATTCCCCAGGCCATCTGTAAGGGGCCTTTATGAACCACCTGTCATTTAGGCAATGGTTAGTTCATTAATTAGTAGGATGGTCACCAGACCGTGCTGCTGGACAGACATTTTCTGTTAATGCTCCTGTGCAAAGAATACAGAGTTCTTGGGTTTCCAATTGCAAGGTGATTCTTTACAAAAAGTAGAGTGCTAGGAGCTTTTCTCATGAAACCAGGTAGAGAGAGCAGAGGCACTGACAAGCCAATCATCCCAATAACTGAATTTTAGGGCTGAGAGTTGGAGGTTTTGGAGTTCTAAGCAGAGTTTCAGCTTGCAGCCTTTAGGGATGTTGCCAGTGAGCAGCGTGGTGCAGCTGCACCCCGGCGTTGGTCAGGCTGGCAGCAGGGTCAGCTGAGGAAGGAAAGCTTGTGGTGATGCTGAAAACAAAATTGGTTCTTTCATTGCATTCTAACGACCTACATAATTTCTCTTGGCACATGGCTTACCTTGGATCCACCCAGTTGCTCCCGATCTTGGCCAAATCTCAGATCCTTTCTTTGTCTCCTGTGACTTTTATTCTCCTTTATCATTTCTCACTGGCAAAGGGTGATTTTATTTCTTGCTCATTTAATGCTAGATAAGGAAAGGTATTCAGGCACCTAAATTTGAAGAGAGATTGAGTATGTTTACAGTTCTGGCACCTAGTTTTTCTGTTATAAACCAGAAAAAATTCCTTACTTTTGGTGAAATTTGCCTTTCAGGCAGGAGACGCGTGCATTGATTTGATTGTTAGTTAAGGTCATTTAAACCACATTAAAATATATGTGCATTTACTGATTTAGTGTGCTGTGAATCGCCCTAGGGTTTCAGGACTGACTCTTTAGCTGATGGACATCTGGGAAATTTCCTGTACCTTTCAAAGAAGCCATGTCAATTTATATTAGCAGGAGATTTGGTCTTTAATTATTTTCATAATGGAGTATCAGCTCTGAATACAAAGGTCCATAAATACCATCAGTAGGTGGGGGTGGGGTGCCTAAAGATGTTTGAATTGTCCTTTCCTGTTTATGTCTCTTTATGCAGAAGTATTTCACTAAATATTTCTCTAAATGTGCATGGAAAATTTGAGCAGCAGATAGAATCTATAGTGGAAAGACAGTTGTGTATTTTCATGCAGAATTGATGACTAGTTATGGGAGGCAGAATTACCAACTCTAGAGAACACAGATGTTAACTGGCATAATGCCCTCTTGATGCAAATAAATACATTAGATGCTATAAAAGATTTTAAAACAGGAGAGCTCATCTTGGCAGGAGATATATTTGCTGGATTTGTGCTATTCATTTTGTTTTATAGAATTGCTGTGGATTTGGAATAGACCATTTGAGGAGCTTCTAAATGCACCAGTGGAATGAGACTTTAAATTAGTTTTATTTCTGATGTTTTGTAAAGGGAAAAAACCACACTTAATTTGGGCACAGACACTTCACCTCCCCTAGTACCCTGGTGAGCTGAGCAGTGACATTGTCACAGAGTGGTGAAAGGCTGGACAACTGTTCAAACACTCAGGGCTCTTGGTGTGTCTGGAGCACTGCAGAAGGGAGTGCACCCTTCCCATTCAGAAGCTGGGCTATCTGCATTCTTCCTCCATCATTAATATTCCTTATGAGCAAAATATCGCTGTTATCCCCACCAAGTTTTTACCACCTGTCACTCAAACTCTTGTTTTGGTTCCCATGTGATTATTTGAATTTCTTCCAAGTAAGACCTGGCAGAATATGTGACCCATCTCCTCCTAGAGCTCTTTTATTTGTGACAAAAATACAGGAGATTTTTTGTAAATCCATCTTTGTATCCTTTTATAAGCCAAGGAACGTGGGCATCTATTTAGGGCAACAGATTTGAAGGTCAAAAATCTGTTTACAACTGTGGGGAAGTATTGCCAGGGTGGTTTAAGGCAATGCTATTCATGCTTGCAGTGGATTTTAGTTATATTTTATTTTTATGAGGACAGTGAAAGGGATCCACACCTCAACTGCCCACTTCTGTACCAGGGCATGAGAGCAAGCCCAGAGAGAGAGGACTGGAGGAGGTGGACACTGGTTTGATTTGTGACAGCATTTCCTGCCTTTGAGTCTTGCCATTCACTGGGATGAGTAGAGCAAAAGGCAGTAGGGTTTCTCCCTCTCTCCTAAGTGGCTGTCACACTCCATAGCAGCTGCTGTTACATCTTGCAGTAATTTTTTTTCCGGGACAGGTCCCTTTTAACTTCCTGATCTCATTTTTCATTTTTCAAGCGTTTTGAAGCATTTTGCCACCTCCTGTTGTCCCTCCTGTTTTCCCTGATGTTGGTAGGTTTTTCTTTTTGTTCCATGCTGTTGTTTTATGAAGCCTTTGTCTCCTAATAGTTTTGTCTCCAATACCTGCTACTGTGAGCTCCCTTTACTACTGTCTGCATTTCTGTGTCACATCAATCCTACAATGTGACAGATGCAAATCTGTCTAAAATAACCTGTACATGATGCATGCAACCTGAAAATAAACATTTATTCCAGTGTCAGGTGCATCATACCTACACATAACCTCATTTATCTAGACACATTTATTTTAATGCTTATTGTATAAATACCAGTATCTCAGCATACTCTACAATACCATCTGCCACTTGCTCTTCTATTATGCATAATTTAATATAGTCCTACATTACTCCAAGTTTTTATGTTGCTGGGTTCATGCATAGCTACAGCCTTCAACAAGGATGCAAGTGTGGTATGAAGATTACAGAAAATATTACACTGAGGTTTAAGTGGTGCTTTTGGGCTGGAGGATGTTAATGCAGACAAGGTATCTGACACTTTCAGTTGCACAATGTGGATTGGTGCAGTATTTTTCCATCCTTGTTTTGAGTCTTCTCAGTAACTTAAATAACCAAAGCTAAAATGACAGACTTGTATGATAAGAAATACAAGTATATCCCACTCACTGATTTCCCAGTTCTCCCCAGGCTAGACAACTCAATTCAGGTGTTCAGGTGAATTAACCTATAACTTCCTGGATTGCTGGAGTGTTTCTGTGGACTGTTATCACTGACAGGGCACTGAAATGGCTATGTTTGCTCGTGCTGTTAATGCCTGGCTCTTGAAGGAGCCAAAATACACAGTGAGGAGATAGAGCAAGTCCTTCAGTAAGCTGTCATTAACCAGCATCAGTTCCTCCTGCTACCACAACTTGGCTAAACTTTTGAAGCCTCAGATTACTTGTGCCTTTGTTTCACATTCCAGGACATGCTCAGGTATTCCCATTAACTCCAGATTGTCCAAAACACAGTTATGTAATATTAGCACTCTGAATAATAAAAATTTACAGCAGCTAAAGCTTGGTGCCTGTTTTCAAGGAAAGCACTGAGTATCCCAAATCCAGCCTCTAATCATGAGTTGTTTGGGTTGCTGTGTGCCCTTCCTCTGGCATATCACTGCTCTTCCAGAAGTTCTCAAAGACAAATGTTAGAAGCTGGATGTTGGGTATATCCTGTGGTCTAAAAATAAGCTAAATCTAGCAGCAGGACAGGAGGACATAGACTCAAGCTGTGTCAGGAGAGGTTCAGATTGGACATCAAGGAAGATTCCTCCATGGAAAGGGCTGTTGAGCATTGGAATGGGCTGTCCTGGGAGATGGAGTCACCATTCCTGGGGGTGTTCACCAAATGACGGGGTGTGGCACTTGGAGCCACAGTTTTGTGGATAAGGTGGTAATCAGTCAAAGGCTGGACTTGATTATCTTGGAGGTCTTTTCCAACCTAAATGATTCTATGGCTCTAAATTAAATCAGTTCCTGCTGACTTGAATACCTCTAACTTCTTTTCATATCGTTTTACTTTTCCATCGGTTCTGGTGTTGTGTTCCAAGGCCAGAGCTAAAATTCAAGGGCTTCACTGAGGGCAGGACTGCCATGAGCTGCAGCAGAGCACAGAGCCCTCCCAAGAATTCCCACCCCAGAGCTCACCAGCTGGCTCTTCATGACTGGGCTTTTCAGCAGTACTTGTGCTCAGCCAACCTCCATCAATTCTGAAGCACTTTGTGCTTGATCACTGGTAATTTTTCATGTTTAAGATAAAGCAGTCCTCATTGCCCCCACTTTGCAATCAAAAAAGTGATTTTTAGAGGAATTTATGAACACTTGTGCTTTTTTTCATCAGTATTACAATGAACTTTATTGCTGAAGTAGTGGACAAGGTCTGCTCCTGTTTTTGATAAAGAGCTGATTGGATACAAAAAACCCAGTCTGTGGGAGTAGGGAGTAAGACTTCAGAATTCCTACCCTCATTGACCTCAGCAGAGCTTTTCAAGACTCCATTAGTAAGTATGAGTCTGAGAAATGTGTTAGCAAATTCAGTGCCAGCTAAGCAGTGGGTAGGTTTGGCTGATCTTTGAGCCCTGATATTATTAGAGAGAAGTTGTATATATTAAGCAGATTTTTCAGACCAGAGTGTGAAAACTCTGGATATTAAGGTGTTCAGTTGTGAGTTACACTTGGCTCTGCTGCTATCCTAAATGATTTTTTTCCCTTTTTTGTGATCCAGAGTCCTGTGGTGCTTTTCATCTCAGTTCTATAGTGGATTTTATGGATAATGTGGAGAGTGTATAGAAAGAAAAGATGGTACCAATATGCAAAACTGAATTATGGTGCATGTACAGTGGCTGGGATACAGTGTTTTACCACAGCTGTTGAACTGGGATATTTCTTGAGGAACATGATATGGAACAGAACAAACATCAGTTTAACTGGAACAATATTCACATAAATGTAGATAGTGCAAAGGAGTGTAATGGTTGCTTCCACAGATGCTGAACTCCTCTTTCTCCCTCCATATTTAAGTGTGATTTTGGATATGATGCCTAGTTTTTCAACTGAAGTGAGAAAATACCATGCTTTTGTACACTTAACTACAAGTCAGAATCTTCTAAGGCTCAAAATTACTCTGTGCAGTATTGATGAAAGCTGTTTAAGTGTAACTGTACAAAGCACTGTAACTATAATGAAGAATCAGAAATTATACATGAAAGTAAAAAGAATGGCAAGCTCATGTTCCTTATTGTTTTATCCCTTCCTGTTTATTTCTAAATTTTGCATGTGAAATTAAATTGACTCTACTCCCAAAAGGCAAAACACAAAGATTGTATGCACGAGGACCATTAATGGACTGTGCTGGAGTGTCCTTTTGTGGGTCTATATCTCTCACTGAATGCTTGTATCACCTATGATCATCACATTTCTCACAGTACAGAAGAAGAGAAAACTAAAGCAAGATTTCCAGTGTATTTGTGTTTTGTTTGAAGTGATGCCACAATATACCCTCCCTCATTTTTGAGGGAGTGTCATTTAAGTAGACACTTGTATTTATATTCTGATTTTGTGTTAAATAACTCAGGCAGAAGGGCTGGGCGAAGGCATTTAACACCATGGTCCTCATGGTCTTTCAGGTGGCAGAGGAGGGTGTGACTGGTGTGCATTGCAGAAGTCACACAAGTTTTGTGTAGTCAAGGGCAGGATCTCTCTGAATTTTTCAAAAATGTTGAGTATTTACCAATCTCAAAAAAATGGAATTTATTCTGACTTTGATAATTGACTTAATTGGAGGTTGCAGCCTGTTTTCTACAAGAAAACAAATCTCATTTTTCTTAAAAACGAAAGAAATTTGTTCTTCTCCTGCTTTTTTTGATAGGGTGCTTGACTACTGTATACCCCTAATGGGAAAATATTTTGCTTAAGTTCTATTTTTATCTCCTGTTTGTTTATTTTTAATTACTACTTCAATACCCTGGGATTCACCATCGATCTTCATCTGCCTACACAATTATCCCTAGCTTGCTGAAGGGTTTGTTTATTTTTGAAGTTATATGAGTTATATGTGCTCTGTTAAGGTTATTTGTGTATGTGTCTAAGTACTGGTAACAGGGAGATTCTGATTTACAGGGAGGAAAGATGAATTGATGTTACTGGTGTTATGAGGGTGTAACTCAAAGAGAAGATGTCTGAATGCTTTTGCTTTCTTGGGGTGATTTTCCTTCTAACAGCCTCCTGGGGAAATGCACATCATGGAGTGAGATGTTCCTGCCCCAAGGTTACCTAGGGAACACTGTAACATAAAATGTGGGAGGTTAATGCCTTTAAGAGTGTTTTAAATGCACTGAAGTTCTTTGCACAGCAACTCCCACTAGCTTGAGAAGTATTTCATAAATTTATGAAAATGAATCTGCAACTTCACAGGAAGAGATAGTTCTTACTTCTCACCTTACTGTAGGGTCTACTCTGTGTAGGTTTTGCATTATCACTTAAAAATGAATTCCACCATTTTGTTTTAAGTTAATGAAATCTTATCTTTGATCAGTAGATCAGTGTAATTCAGCTGATATAACCTAAGGTTCTGTCCCAAAATTAATTTCTCTCCATCTGCAAAGAAAATACTTTTCCTGAATTAGCAAATGGGGAAAGCATTTTCTGTCTCAGTTAAGGCAATATTGGCAGCAAAACTCTGTACTTTTTTTGAGCTCTGAATGTAGTTGATATATTTCTTCCTAACTTTTAAATACATAAAGATGTTCAAGGCTGAATGAGGCTCTGAGCAACCTGGTCTAGTGGAAAGTGTCCTTTGTCCATGGTGGAAGGATTTGGTGTGGGTGATCTTTGATGCTCCTTTCAACCCAAACCACTCTAATTCTATGATATACAAATTTGTCTGGCGTCAAAAAGGGTTAAATGTGTGCCTCAAATAGGATGATCTGTGACTCCTGCACCCAGTGACTCTCCCTGACAGCTGGTGCCATTGCCCTTGGGTTTATATTTGCCATGTATTTACTGGAAAGCAACTTTAGTCTGTAAATGTTGGACGTTTTCCATGGAGGTACAGGAAGACAACTTCACTCAGATAAAAAAAAAATAATTCAAGAGAAACTTTAACTTGCAACCAAAACCAATGGCTAAAGCTAAGAAACCAGGGAGTAACCATAAAGGTGCTCCAATGGCATTTAACAGGTTATGGGTTTGTGCTGGGGTACACATGGACATGAGCCACGACCCAAACCTGGATGAATTTACACAGTTTATGACACCATTGAGACTCACAGCCATGGCCCTAAAACCTCTATGGGGTGAGGTCTCCTATTGTCTGGGTGCCCTGTCTGTTGCCAGGGTATCTGGTCCTTGTCATTCCCACCATCAGGAGAATGTGTGGTGTACCTACCACAGCCTTGGGGTGGGGAAATAGGAGTGGGAAAGGCTGGAGGCAGTCAGGGAGCTGTGGTGTGTAGGGAGGTGTGTGATCCTGGCAGCACTGCAGTGATAAATAGTAACTTCAGGTTTGTGATCAATCTGAAAGCTGCTCTGAATCTCTCCCATGTACTTGCTTTTCAAAACTGAGACCGTTTCTAAAAGGCCTGACAAAGAATGTTGATCATTGAATCATCCTGTAAAATTTGAGAGAGCTGTAATTATAAGCAGTAGGGAAAATATATAGAAAAGAGATAATTTCCCATTAAATTCAACGGGGCAGTTGTCAGCTGATATAAATCAGCGAGTTTATTGATTCAGTGGAGCCTGTTTGCACAATATAAGGGTTCAACCCCACTGGGTTTGGGAACAAATTCCGTAGAACCCATTTTGTGTCGATTATATTCATTTTTATTCTGTTCAATATGACTAATTACTGCTGTTCCCTCGGTGTGACTGGACCAAACAGCTCCTGTCAGAGCCTTCTGCTGGAGTGACTCACTCAGGAGAGAGAGGAGCAGTGACAGATCCTGCAGCTGAGCAGGGAGGGCCGGGGGGATTTGTTGTCAGGAGCGTGCAGGAGAATCAAGTCACTGCGAAGTGAACCCTGAGCTGGGTTCTCCTTCCCCACTGCATTGTGTGCTGCCACAGCTCTGGTCTCACTGCAGGCTGTAAAAGGTCTGTGTGCTGTGCAATTAATCTAAATTACCTGTGCGTTTTGGAATGTGTCACACCGCATCATTTGAACCATCACACAAACAATGACTGCAGTTCAGGTAGAGTTCATTCCCAAAGCTTCCACTGGCCCTAAGTAAAGAACCTTTAATTTTGTTAAAGAAACAGTGGTACAGACCCCTTTATTGTCTCTAGCATATGAAGCCTGAAACAATTACAGCTTACTCTATAAATCCACTTCTCCTCATTCTCCACAATTCTCAGATTTCCTTATGCTCCCCTGACTCAGGGGAAATGTTCATTAGGAAAGCACGTACAGTTTCCCTAAGTATATCAAGTTTGAATTGCTGAAGCTGGTAGCTGGCTCCCTTCCACACAGTTTTTAGGGAATTTTTAAAAGAAAACCCAACAGCTGATCATGCAACAATCCAGATTTTCATTCTTTCATCCTAAGAGATGAAAAAAAAGTGCTGACAGCTGAAGTGCCTCCCTTAATTCCCTTCTGCAGTATATTCTTGTGGGGCACGATGGTTTCTGCCCCATGTGTGTGCTGCTGCAGGCTGTGCTGAAGGGGTGCACGGTGCTTTAAAATCCATCCACTCTCCCAGGGCATGAGCCTGTGTGCCCGAGGGAGTGTTTGACACTCGCCCCTTGGAGCAGCTGTGCAGGAGGGAGAGAGAATGTAGGAGATGGAGGGTTGGGCTTTGCTCAGGCTGCTCCTTTCACACCACTGAAGGACAGCTCCAGACCAAGGCTGTTGTAATCTGAACTTCCACCCCATATCAGCATTTCTGATTGATGGTATCGGCTTGAATTTTCTACATTTTTCTCTTTCTTTTTCATCTTTTACTTAGAAATATGTACGTTTTCTTCAATTCAAAGGGAATTTAACTTCTCTTTCAGTCAGAGCTATTTCACAGGTGAAAAAAACCAAAGGTGGGGAACCTGGTGGTACAAGGTGACTCAGAGGTGACTTTGCATTTACAAAGACACCACAAAGCAGATTTCAGGCTGCTGCCACACCTGTGAATAGCCCATGATGAACGCCTCACCCTTGTGCTCTTGGGTTCGGGACAAAAGGCACAGAGCTGGGAAGTGTGGCCACAGCAGCCTGTGGTAACAAGGATACTGGGTTCCCATTTGTTGCAAGACAGGGTCTGAATGGTTCTTTTTGTGGCCCCGTGCTGTGTTAGCGGCAGTGAACAGCTGAACTCAAGTGTTGCTGTTCTAATTCCTTCTTCAGCAGCATTTTCCCATTCCTTTACCACTGCACAGTCTATATTACCCTCTTGCAGATGTCCTTCCTTCCATCAGCTCTCATAGTTAAGAACAAGAAAGCAGAGTGCACAGGGAAGGTTTGTTTCTCCCACTGTGGGAGGCAGAGCACCCTTCCCTTTCCCCCGAAACACAAATCCTCAAACCCCAGCAGTGAAACCTCAATCCAGAGCACTAACATTTGGATTTGGAAGCGTTTTGCATGCACAGATGGGGCTCCACAAGGTGCAAAGCTGTGAAGAATGTTGTAAATTGTCGAGTCAGGTTAAATTTAAAAAGTGAAAAGGGGAGGAAAGAAGCAAAACTGAGTGAAATGAAGGAAGAGACTCCAGATGTGGGTCGGATGGGATCTGACTGTGTTCCAAAGTTTCTTCAAGGCAAGAAGGGAAAAGTCAAGTCTTCAGGCAGTGTTTTCTGAGAGCTCCAGAGGGGATGAATTAGGGACAGTGTGTTTTGGAGGCACATCCTGCCCATGAGATTCATCTGTCGGGGAAAGCTGGAGGCCCATCCCACCAAACCTCCTTCACACCTGTGTGGTGCTGAGGTGATGCCTGGATGCTGGCTTGTGCCCAGACTCTGGAGCAGGGAAGCAGGAAGGTACAGAGGGATACAGGAAGGTACAGAGGGAAGGCAGGGATGCTGCCAGGGGCTGCAGACCATGCTGGGCTTTGTAGGGCTGTGACTGGCAGGGCAGGAATGACTGCCCTGCGCTCCCCGTTGATGGGGTGTGAGCTAGCCCCTCTGCCATGAGGGTGGTACATGGGGACTGGGCAGGTTCCAGGCTGCTCTTGAAATGAAGGGAGCTGAGGGCTCACCCCTTGCTTTTTCCACAGCTGTGTATCCTGAATGAAGGTGAAAGTAATTGGTAGTCTGTCCCTCACATCTCTTTAATACTGCAGTAATTCCATTTTAACCAAACTGTGTACTTTTATCTTCCTGAGGGATCTCAAACAAGCTTTTAATTTTCAGCAAAATCTTTGCAGATCACCTCTAAGATCAGGGTTGGAGCTAATTTTTTTTTTTTGTGTTGTGCCTGAGGGAGATGGATTGGGAGGGGTTATGGTCTTGGAAGTTTCAAGAGGGGTCCTCATGTCTTGGGTGTTTGAAGATGGTGCCCAGCACAGAACGTGGTGGAAAGTGCAGCTCTGTTCGTGCAGTGCATTCAGAAACTACTGAAACACTGTTGTAATGAACCAATATTGTAAGAAAAACAAGGAACCGTGGGTCATGCCATGGACCTGGTTTTCTTCTCAAGCTATAAAAACTCAGTAGACTTGTCTAGTTTCATGACAGCAGTGATGAGAATTTGTTTCTTCCCTTCCTTCCTTCTCCTGGTGCTGCACTTTTATCTCACAGGCTGGTGTGTTGTGCACACCTAGGAGCTTGCATTGGCTCTGGGTTTGGTGTCCTTTAGTGGAAGCCATAATCCATCCTGCAGTGGGGTTATTGCTCTTGCAGGGAGCCCCTCTGCAGAGGAGCATCCCTCCTCTGTCCTGTCATCTGGTGGAGTCTGGGAAGATAAGAAATGTAAATAGGAAATGAATCACAGAGCTCTCAGAGAGATGTGAGGTTAGGATAAAACAACAAAACAACCCCCTCCCCCCCAAACCCCCACCCTACTAAAAAGAAATCCCAAACAAACAAAAAACCTGGAAGAAAACTCCAAAAACATTTTGGTTGGTGATGTACAGGGGGAGAATATAGTGTTATAAATGTAACTACTATGACTCAAGCAACAGAAGCAGCAAGAATTATGTAGAGCAGAAGAGATTTTAAGTTGGAAAAATGTGATTGAGTTAAGAGGAAGAAAAATTTAGGCTGCATCTCATGAGAAAATAGACTAATTGTGAAATCCTCTACTACACTTAGATCTGGGTCCCCTGGGAAATAATGGAAAAGAGTGTTTCTTGGCAGTAGAAGCCCCTAGACAAAACAGCAGTGCTTTAGGAATAGGTTATGCATAGCTGCAATATAGTTCATCAGCAGCAACCCCATTCCTGCACTAACAGGAAAGAAGCAGCTAATTTATCAATAATAACATTTGTGTTTCACTGCTTCCGTACGCCTAAGACACTGCGGTTGCTGACGGATGTGTTTGGGTGCAGAGGTGATTTTACAAAGTGAGAATTTATCTAATAGGAACAGGTCTAAAACTAATGGTTCATTTTGCATAGGCTGCCCAGCAGCCACCAGATAGTAACAGCTGTTTGCTTCTACTCATGTCTTAAGCTAGATTTGAATTATTAAATTAAAGGCAAAATAAAATTTGAGGTATTTCTTTAAATCATTCAGTTGTCCAGGGAAGGATTTGCAAATGCGCATGTATTTATCATATTGAAGCTTTCCTGTTGCTTAAAAACATCTATTTTCTTGACTCCTTATTGAAAAAGTGCCTTAGAGCTTTTCATCATCTGCTGTAACTTGTTTTCAAAGCAAAAGACAGTATATGCCTTGAAAATAGTTGTTCACAGTACTGTTTGGCAAACTTCAAAATGCACCTAAGGTTTAAAATTAAAAATACTAATCAAGAGCATGAAATGCAATTTCACAATTGGAAATGGCGTTTCAAACTCCCCTGCCCATCCTAAATTTTGTCACCTGTCTAAGGCTGCTGCCATTTCCATGGCCATGGAGCAGCAGCAACCAGAGCAGCTCAGGGGCTGCCTGTACCTGCCACTGTGGGTGCGTGTGGTTGGCTTTGCCCCCAGTGTCAGCTGACACTTTCCACCCTCAAAAGATGCAGGGCAGGATGATATCCCACACTCCCTGTGTTTGTTTGGCTTTTAGTCTGGTTTGAGCTGGAAGTCTCCTTAAATCTCTTTATCTTGGTTTTCCATCAGTGACATTTTGATGTTTTTGCATGAGCTCCAGCTAAGGGAAGATTCCATTTTCTCCTCTGTCCTCATTCTTTCACCCTTGCTCTCTGGGCTTATCAGCACAGCTGGTGTCAGCTGTAGCTTTTATCTCTACCTATCCTTGAGCCAGCTCAACTTACTAGGCCAGGGGAAAAAAAAAAAAACCAAAGAAATGCTTACAAAAAGATGGATAACTTTATGCTGGATTTGTGAATGGAATTGAGAAAACCAAATGATGCCAGTGCTGGGCAAGGTGTGGGCTGAGCATGGTGAGCATGGAAGGAAGGTGGGGAACAAGACCTGCCCCTTTCAGCAGCAGAGAAGCTGAATTATGACGCTGAAATTGGAGGACCTTAAGGAACAGCTAAATGACAGAACCAAAATTCTCATATTTTGATTTCTTTTATCAAGAAGTGGTCTATATAGAAATAAAGAAATATTACAATATGTACGTAGAAACCTGCTCATAGATCCTGTTCAGTTCAGAGACAAGAAACTTGTCATTGAATTAACATGCAAATATACATATTATATTCACATCAAATAAGTGAAGTTATAATATTTAGTTTTGTTAAGGAGCTTTTGATGTAAAATTTTTGCCCAGAGTACAGACAGGACAGCATAACTGCTGTTACAGCAGCCAAAGAGAAGACAGATACTGACTGATTGTAATTAAGTGTATTTTACTGTGTTGCCTAGTATATGTTACTTAATTTATGCCTGTTTCACACCATCACAGTTATGCCTGCAATAGAATAAAAATGAAATGTAAATTTTCCAGTACTTTGTATTAAATATATTTCCATTCATAAAAAAATCCCCAACACATAGCGAAGCTGTAACTATGTGTAAGGTATGAAAAGAAATGTCAAAAACATGTTCTTTCTGGCTATAATTTATTATTTGTTTGTTTTCCATGGTGAAATAGCAGGAAAAATATGAGAAAGAGACTGAGAAATGGCATGTAACCCATTCTTTTTTGTTTACAACTATTAAGAAGAATTTGAACTGTCAAAGTTTACTGAAATATTTCTGTGCATATTCAGTGTGAATGATCTGCAACACAAAAAGTACTTTTTCAATGTGCACTCAGGTAGGTAGTCCACCTCTGTTGCCAAACAGTGTAATTTAAAATAGTGAAATAATACCATCCCAGCAGGTTAAATAATGCTGCAGGTCATAGCTACATTCCAGCAGTTTGCTCAGTGTAGGAGGGTTGGTATAATCAAGTTTAATTAGAAAAACAAAAGCAAAATTGCCATGTGCTTGATCCAAAGCCTATTGAAGCTTACAGAAATCTCTCAGCTGGTTTCTTTACTTCTGCAAGTTATCTGTTATTAGGTCTGAATCAAACTTGGTTTCTTCATGCTTAGCAAAATTGGGTTCTCAGTATCATTAACAAGGTGAGAAACAAGCTGGTGAGACAGCATCATTTTTCCTCTTTGAAACCTGAGTACTGGCTTTAGACTTCTCATTAACTTCTCATGCAATTAGGTGTTTGCCTACAAAGATAAACCACATCTAGTCTTTATGGCATATCTCAGTCATAATGCTGAAATTAGGGAAGACAGTTCTCATAAGCTGGTGGTTCTTTGTGGTGGAGACTATCCTGTGTAAAACAGCTGGTTAAAGGGCATAATTAATTTAATTCACAACAATTGTTCACTGTCTAATTATTTCAGGTTCATCTTAACCTGCTTTTAAAATGTTATGCATTTTAACAGGCAAGAATTCAAAATTTTATGAGCAGTGGCAAAAAGTACTTATAACTTTCTTTCATTACTTTTTAAAAGGAATATGTGGCCACAGGACAGCTGCAAATATAAAAAATTACTTCATGGATAATCTTTCACCAAGTAACTCTTGAAAGTGAACTGTAATAATGCAAAGAATTTTAAAACAGCTTTCAAGTAAGTGATTTCTTCCATCATGGTTCATTCTCATAATCTTTTCAAGTATTTAGAGAGTCAATTGCTCTTAATTTTAGATTGTTATTAAATTAAGTGGTGATCATGACTGTGGGTAGGGTGTCTTTTACTATCTAGAGTGTCACAGTAGAGTGTAATAGTCCTAGATTTGAAATGTTTTCACCCTATTAAATGGCTGTGTTAAGTTATCATGGAAAATGAACACCTAATTTATTTTAATCTTTCATATTCTTTGAGCTGTTTTTCTAAGTGTTTTTGAGTGACAAATGAATATCAAAATCTGCTGTTGATGCTTACTTCACTGTTATATCAAGAAGACCCTTATCTAGAGCTGAAAAAACCCAGCTTTTGTTAAAGTAGTTGCATTTCTTTATCTCAGAAAGACAACATAATCTATACACTAGTTCTGTGTGTGTTCTTGTAAATCTCTGAATATAAACCTTTCTGTAGGCAGTGCTTTACATATGTCTGTCAAATAGAATTTCTGCTCACATAAAGATCTCTACTTTTGTGCCATTTATTCATCATGTGCCTCCTGGCCATGCAACCTGTGTATAAATTACTAACAATTATTGACTATTTGATAATTTTGGTCATATGAGTGCTGTTTGTAGGCTAGACAACCTCTGTCTGGAATTAGAGCCTCTAAATGTTACAGGAGCAGAAACAATTGTATAATTTTTCCTTGCAGCTGACGTTCCTTCTTAGACCATGCTTAGCTGATTTTGTTATATATTACATAAGTCTGCACCCCTGCAATGGAGAAGATTCACATTCCCACCCTCCAGTGTGGTGTGAGGCAAAGCAAGTACATCACCTGCACCATCCTTTGATCAAAAAACCAGCATGTGCTGTATCTTCATTTTAGGAGCACTTCAACCTGAGCCTCCTTTCATTGTGAAAGAAAATTAATCCTTCATACATGAAAACAGTTAGTAATGGTCTTACTTGAGCTTAGCTTAGACTGAATTATTCATGATTGAGTTATCCAGGGTGAGCATTACCTGTGCAGCACGCTGCCTGAATCGCCTCTCTTGTCTATTTTCATTGGGGTGATTTACTTTAACAAGGACTGCAGGACCAGGTTGTGCATTTGCTGGACATGAGAACATTTCATATTGGGATTTTTCTTTCTGTTTGATTCCACACCCCACCCCCCCCTCCGTCCTGGTGTTGTGTTTGTTGTGATGGGTGGTTTTTTTTGTTTAGGGCCCCAGTGAGGGGTCCCAAAGAGAATGTTAGTGCTTTTGAATCTCGATGGCTCCCTGTTGACACGCCATCTGCAGATGCTCATGTAGAGTATGTTTTAAGCAGCAAACACCTGGGGTGCTGTATTAAAAAATGCTCAGCATTTCAAAATCCTGGTGATGGAGAGTGATATGCTCTTGATATGCCTCTTGCTGTTAGAACTATAAGCTGGATCCTGCTAAGTCCTAATGCCTCCTGTTGGAGTGAATGATAGCAGGGAATACTTAGGACTTGAGAGATGCATGACTTTTCAGGTGTATTAAAAGGAGTTTAACTCTGTCAAAACTCCTCTTTTATTTAGACACAGTCATTTTAGGCTCCTCTCCTCTGCTGTCTTTTTGAAGGACTACAGTGTGATAGCCCTTGAGCAAGGGGATGAGCAGGACTTGCTATACCAGGCCTTTAGACCCGCATGACACTCCTTATTTCAGTGATTCCAGTTTGAAAACATTCAAGCCGTGTCATTTTATGGTGACAAAAAATTTCAGCAAAACCGAGTGATTTTTGATGGATGTATTCCTGGGAGCTATGCTGAGGCACAAGGAGGACAGGGAACATGATTAGACACAGCCAGCACAGCTCCACCAAGGGCAAGCCTTGCCTGCCTGATCTCATGGATTGCTGTGATGGATTAAGTGCACCAATGGACAAGGGAAGAGCTACAGGTGCCATCTGTCTGGGCTTTGGCAAGGCCTTTGATGTGGCACCCACAACAACCTAAATTAGACAGAGAGGAATTTGATGGGAGGGCTGTTGGGTTGGATGGATGAATCCAGAGGGTTCAGTGGCTCAGTGTCTGGATGGGGATCAGTGATGATCAGTGTGCCTCAGACCCGTACTGGGACCAGCATGTTTAATACCCTCACCAGTGACACTGACAGTGGGATTGAGCGCACCCTCAGTAAGATGCAGATGACACCAAGCTGAGTGGTGTGGTTGGCACACCTGAGGGACGGGATGCCATCTGGAGGGACCTGGGCAAGCTCCAGGAGCAGGCCTGTGTGAAACACATGAAGTTTAGCAAGGCCAAAGGCAAGGTGCTGCACCTGGGTTGGGGCAACCCCTGGTATCCATATAGGATGGGGGATGAAGGGATTGAGAGAAACCTCACAGAAAACAACCTGTAGGTACTGTAAGATGAAAAGCTGCATGTGAGCTGTCAGTGTACACTTTCAGCCCAGAATGAGAGTGGTGAGGCACTGACACAGATTGCCCAGAGAAGCTGTGGCTGTCCCATCCCTGGAAACATTCAAGGCCAGGTTGGATGGGTCTCTGATCAGCCTGTTGTGGTGGGAGATGTCCCTGCTCGTTGCATACATGACATTGCAAACATGACCATTGCATGCATAAAGGCCCCTTCCAACACAAACCATTCTGACTCTCCAGTAGTATAAAATGAAAAACACCTGCAAAGAGCCCTAAAAACATAGGGTGTGTATAACAACAACAAAAGACCCAATTATCTAATGTGATTTTTACAATATCCCACTTAATGGCCCAAAACAGGAAAAAATGAAGTCTATGTATTGAAGTAATTTTCAGATTAATTCAGAGAGAAGTAAATACAATTTGGGTCATGTTGCTTTTCATGACCCTAAAACCCCATTCAAATAAGCACTATGGATTTTAAAGATCTACCATGTCTTTGCTGATGTATTATTGATTGTGGTTAGTCAGCAGTTCAGCTCTTGCTGTTCAAGACTGCCCAAGGCACTAAGATCACTTGTTAGCAGATTATATTGCTCAGGTACTTTCTCTGCCAGGTTTATTTTCTTTTTTTAAGAGATTTTTTTCCCTAAAGATTATGAACTGCCTTCTTGTTTAATTTTAACCAATGATTATGTGCAAATGTTCCACTGATGCTTGTGAGGAAATGCCTTTGTCCTTTTTTTTTTAGACACATCTGATGTTCATTACTTCTGTAGGTTAAATTTCACATGCTTTACAACTCAATTGATAGGAAACAATGGATAGAAGTCTATGTGATAAATATGGCAAATTTCCCCTCTAGAGTAAGTGTTGTGACTGCGTCTCCTGAGACTGATGCAAAATTGATCATATATTTGGTTGGTTTTAGGGGTATTTTCCATCTAGAATTCTTGTATGAATTTAAAAAGAGCAAAGTAGGGTCTTGGAAAGCTTTGGTGATGGTTTTCTGTTTTGTTTTTTTAAGTTTTGGTTTGATGGTTTTCTTTAAGTTTCTGATTTTGGTATCTTGGATGACAATTTGCTGCTTATAACTTCGTGGTTGTTGGCTTGTGGGGGTTGTTTTTTTGATCAAAATATTCTCTTTTAATGAGGCTATGTGATCCCTATTCTATTGTTGTTGTACTAATTAACTTTCCGAGTGCTTTGAGCATTTTGCAGGGATGTCATTTGGGTTTTTTTAGAAGAAAAATTATTTGAATTAAGTGAATAAGTGAAGCTGCATGTACTGAAGTTACTCAACTCTTATGCAGAATTAAACCAGGCAGTTGTTATTGAGTTACTAACTCTAGGGGTAAACATGAGATGTTGGCAGCCCCAGTACCTGCCTGTGCTAGTAAACAATAGGTGCAAGTTGCAAAGCAGTGGGTAGACAATCCCTGATAATATATGCAGTAGTCTTCTTTTTCTTTTATAAATCACAATATAAGTGCTTGGATAACGTGGTATCTCAGCAACAACTTGACAAGAGGCATATAATACACTCTCAGAGAATAGAAAAATATCATTTGTCACCAATAAAGGTGTTTAGCATTCTGATCCTCCCAACATAAATTAATTTGCAGTTATACTAGCAGTGTTTTTACATATGTATTTTGCATTTGCATCAAACTACTTTCAGTCCTTAGGAGCAGTCGCTGCTTTTCTGAGTATTAACTGTTCAGAATGTGGGTACAGGTTAATGTGCTGCATGCCTTAGGATCAGCTCAGTTACGCAGTGCATTTAGTCTTCAGGGGATTAAACATGTTCTTCATGAATAAAAATGAATATTTATTAAATGTTGTATCAGGATATACTTATTCATACAGAAAATTCAATATATTACTTGAATGGTGTACAGGAATCTGAAGAAAACTTGGGGAAGCTTTTTATTCCAGTAGAATTTTTTGTATTTATATATTTTTTATTATTTTAAGACTTGGATGTGCACTTTGAAAATGGGTACAGCAGAGCAAACCAGATTTAAGAAAAACGAATTTCTAAGTAGTCATCCTTTTCAACTGGTGACAGATTTAGAAGATAAAGAGTTGCAGACTTGGTTCCCAAATGTACCTTAGAGCATGTGACAGATAAAGTTACAGAACCAGTCAATTGTTACAGCCTGGTAGATGATTGCAACCTTGCAAAGAACAACTTCTTAGAAAAAAAAACCTCAAACATGAAGGCAAAGTAAATGTTATTTGCTGTCTTTAGTATTCATGGGCTGTACAATAATGATTGATTGTTACTGACTATTGTTTCTAAAGCTTTGTAAAGATAAGAAATGCTAGGTCTGGTGGCTTGATAAAAAAAAAATTAAACATGTACAACAAAAAAATTGCTCTTCTCTCACATCTGTAGCAGTATTTTATAACTGCATTATGTTTTAAGTGTGGGGCAGGGTGGGGGGGGGAAAGAGAATGAAAAAAGAAAAAAATATTGGTTCAAGGCCCAGACCCTTCTTTGCTGAGTTCCTACGTATGTTTTTGACACTTAAAACAAAGGATGGCAATAGGAGATATATTTCAAAACAAGCACAGAGACTGACTCTATTAAAACCATACCTGCTGTTAGCCTCAATGGGACTTTGGGTGGAATATTTTTAGTTTGATTCTATGCCAATTTACTTGTATTATTTTCAAGCTGTGTAACCAATGTTTCAGCAGACCATCATGAATCGACATATTCCTTTTTAATTATAACCTCTTTTAAGTTTCGAGGTGTTTACATTGATTGTGTAGCCTTGTGAAATCAGCAGCAGCCCCAAAGCTCATCTCTGAGGGTAACAAGCAGCAGCTGTAATAAAAACACTCTCCAGACAGAAATGGGAACATGCTGGTGGGGGATATATGATCTGCTATAACTCCTTGTTTCACTGTGACATGTGCTTATCAAGATGCAGAATGAAATAATTTTGCGCGTAGAATCCAGCAAATATAGAAGGAGGGAGAAAATATCTAATTTTTGTGGCTGACCCGTGTGCTTCACTTCCCCAGGTGCTGAGGTGCAGCAGAAGGGGACAGGGGCAGTCAGTTTAATCACTGTGGTGGGTGCACCTGACACCTCTGCAATTATAAAATATGATCCTGACTGAGGGACATTTGTTTCTTTCGTGTTAGCAGATGTAACTTAGTGCAGATGAGGCCGGGTAGGCCTTTGGTAGTGCGAGGCAGGAGGCATGGCTGTCACAGGCACTAGGCCTGTAGAAGCTTTAAATCTAGAACTGGCAAGGGAAACAGAGTAACCACTGTAAAATCATCCCAGCTCAGGTACAACACACATTTCCCTTCTTTGTCCCGTGTCTTGCTTAGCTATGAAGGAAAAAGGATGGCTGGAAGGCTTCTTTTAGGGTACTGCCTTTGCTGTTTCTATGGGACAAGTCAGAAAGGAAACAAAACCATTGGATGAGGTTAATGACGCTTCTAAAATGCACCTTACCACAGTCACATCTATTCCCTAGCAATGCTTCTAAAAGCATTGCTAGGGAGTAGATGTGACTGTGGAATGCTCTAGGGGTGTATGGTACCCTTACCTGCCCATGGGATAAAGTAGGGATTGTGTGGAACACTGGGACACAGAGCTCTCATGCTCCCATGGTAGAGACACAGCTGGAATGTCAAAAGTAATAAAAGTATTATGTATATAAATTATTATAAATGCATCTTATGAGAATTGTTTCTCCATTTGGATTATGTGGTTCAATAGGAAAGAGACAATCCTTTGTGGAGCCTAGTGGAGAGCCTGGGAGCTGATTAATCCCTGCTCCTTTGGATACCTCACTAATTGAGATTTGAATAAACCTTTAGGTCTGGCCCTTCCTTTCTGTTTTAATAGAGAGGGCTGTGAGGTGAGTAGGCTCATGATTTTGGGTTCTTGTTAGGTGCCTAAAGCTAGCCAAGAGCAGAGCTGAGCAAGCTAAGAATAAACAGCAAAAGACTACTCCAGAGCTTGGCTTGGGCAACTGCTGGAGCATCAGCCGCACTTGGAAACAGCATCAACAGATTGAAGGGGTTTGGCCTTCAAAACTGCAACAGATTGAAGGAGTTTGGCTTGGGAAAACTGTAGGAACAGGAGCAGCAGTTTGTGAGACAGCCTGGCTTATGCAAATGTAGAAATGGCAGCAGCAGGTTCTGACGGGATGTGTTACTGGGGTATCTCCAAAATTTTTTAAACTGGCTGCTCATGTAATACCAGTGCCCTATCACCTATATGCTCAATTTATCACTGCATCTTGGAACTTCTCCATCAGAGTAGTAGAAAGCAAATGTTATCCTGCCATATAAGAGAGAGAAAGCAAACCCACTCAGCTTATTATTTACAGACCTATCTCAGTGCTTCCAACTCGATCCATAATAGATAATGAATAAATTGGTTCACAAGCAACTGTTTAAGTACTTGGAGTTAAACAACATACTGAATGATGCTCAGTCTGGATTTCATTCTCATTATTTCACTGTCGTTGCACTAAGAAAATTGTTGGAGATGTTTTCTCTGCCATGGATCAAAGTCTGTTTATAGGTGCAGCATTTATTCCTCTGTCAAAGACTTTTGACATGACCTGCCATTTCCACATGCACACATTCATTTGAAAGCAGTTCGAATAAAAGCAGTAGACAATTGTTTTCAGTCACGTTTGCCTCCCAGGACCCAGATGGATTGCATTAGCAATGAACAGTCATGTATGCAATATAATACTGAAAAGTCTTGTAGCTGGGTACCATATTGGCCATTACATCTTCATGAAAAGCTGTTGTACATGTTAATGGGAAGATACAGTTCTTCGTGGTTAAAACACATGGAGTGGAGCCAAATCTCTATTAAAATTGAAAGCAAATCTGAAATCAGAGCCTTATCTCTTACAAACAGCATCTAATTTTTTTTTTCTTCATATGTTTCTCATATGAGAGAGAGATACACACAGATATCCAGGAATAGCATCAGTGGAGTTATGCTGTAGAAAGCAAAAAATCTAGAAGGAAGGAGAGATTTGAGTGAGCATGAGGTGCTCTAGTATACCCATAGAATTTCTTGTTCTCACCAGGACATTAAAACAATATTAAAACACCAAATATGCCAAAGAGTTTTACCACAAGAAAAATGTGTGGAATTGTCTTTGTATGACCAGGAGTATATAACTCATAGCATAAAACAGAGGCTTGACTTGTGCTGCTCATTGTTGAGCCATTAACCAGAACCTTATTGAAGTTGAATCATATTCAATAAGACTTCATCACAGCTCCATAGGTCTAGTCTTAGTTTGAGGAAATTCTGGGTTTACTATGACTCAGGTAGGCTGTGTGGCAAAACTGAAATACGGTTCAGAAATAAAGACTGGAGGGCTGGAAATTGAGGTGGTATTCCTGATTTCACCAAAACCTTGAGAAGCTGTTTTCTTCTCTTTCTTTCCCTGCACACCCTACCCCGTCCCTGCCTTTTTTTTTTTAATGAGGATTACAGGTTTATGAAACTTTATTTAAATAATGTTAGACACTGAGACTACTATTTCCCATTGTCTGGCTGAATGCTTTGTGGGAACCCAGTGGATGGATGGCAGTAAGGGTGGAAATAGCTGGAATTCAGGCTGCATTCATTTATCTATGATTTCTGAGATGAGGAATGGACACTGCTAACTTGGATACAACTCTCATTTGGTATTTAGATGTATATACATATAGGATTAATTCTAAAGATTAGGAATTCTGATCAAAAGGTAAAAAAATATTGACTTATAAAATATGCATGTTGCATTTCCTTCTTCCCCCTTTCCTTCACACACATCTGTCAAATGAGATGGTGAGAACAGTACAGATGCACTGGTATTAGATTTAATTTCTAACTTAAAAAAAATTATGATTACAGTGTAGAAAACTTAGGGGAGGAAAAAAAAAAGAAATGTCCTTGCAGGTTCCTTTTAACTTGTGTTTGTACATCCTCCGACTTCCTTAAGTCCAGACTCAGAGTAAGTTGGTGGCTGTATTCAGTAAAGGGCATGGGAGGAATCCATCTCCCCTCCTTCTGGACAGAACAACTGATTCTGTGCCAAGAAGGAAATTAATTCTCCTAATACAAGGCAACAACAAATTATGGTTTCCAGCCGCAGAAGGTAGAAGTGCAGGGAAACGTGTGTCTCTGAAGAACAATGTTTCTTGGGATTGTGATTGTATTGTGTTTCTGGGGGCTGTTCCTGCCAGTGAAGCAGTGAGTCCTCCCTCTCCAGGGCTGGTGTATGGGGGTTGCAACTGAGCCATAAAGAGATCAGGCTGCTGCAGAACAGCCACATGTCACAGCAGAAGCTTTACTTGAAAAAAAAACATGCAGGACCAGGTCCCTGTGCTTAAATAATCAAATAGTTTTGTTCTGTTTTTATTTTTAGGGAGGGGTGTGGGGGTTTTGTTGTTGTTGATTTTATTTTTCTCCCCCAAAGAACAGACATATAATTGCTTTTAATTTATCTGTGACTTGAGTTTGGATAGGAGTCCATGTGTGTACATACTTGAAGAAGGAAAAGGGTCAGATTTGAACAGTAAGGACAGGGGGCTTGTAAATTCATACCTTTATTTTGCTGATGGAAAGCAGTAGGACCTGGTGTGTTAGAGTTTAAAATTAAAATGGAGATGTCTGTTGGTCTGTTTGTTGTCCCTTATGGACTGTGGTGATACTGAAAGGACAAAACAAGATGGCTTTGGGTTTTTTTTTTACTTCGTTTGTCCCCCTTTGAATTCTCAGGCTAATTCAATAATACCTACATGATTTGTAGGTTTGTGCTTTTCTCCATTCTGGCTTTTTTTGTGTCTGTCACTGAAATATATATGCAACTGTAATGAATTTCAGTACAGAATGTGTATCACACCTCTTGCTTTGTATTTTTATTCAGTGGCCTGTCTGTTTAGACATCCTGGGAAAGATTCCTTCTTACAGACATCTATATCTATTTGTTCTCTGAGCTTCCATAATGAATCTGGTTTTGTGCTATCTAGAATTAATATGAATTGTAAAAAAGCTTTGTCAGTTCCTCTTATTTACTTTCCTTGGAGTTGTTATACTTTGCTTTTGATGTCATGAATTTCATAAGCTTAAACACCTTAAAAGTTGATTTCAGGGAGTTTATCAGCAGAACACGAATATCCTCTATTTTTACCTAAGTTACCGAGTCAGCTGTGTGATTTATCTTTATGCTTCTGTACTTGTATTCTCTCTCCAGTGCTGAAAGGATAGTATTTATATATCAGTAATTAATATTTAAGTGTTCTTATTGAAGTGTTTGGTTTGTAATTGATGGTGGAGTATTTCAGTCATGGATGCAGAGGAGATCAAGCACCAAAAAGGGTCTAGGTTCTTGTTCAAAATCTTTTCTGAAAATGGATTCTGTTATTCTGAGGAATCCTCATGAAAGTCTCTCTGGCAGGTGAAAAATCTTGTGGAGGCTTCCCTCTCACTCTGGGTGGGCCAGCAGGAAAGACAGAATGAAATAATTGGCCAGAAGTCATGCAGAAGATAATTAAGTGGGCATGTTGTTATTCAAAATATTTGTTGAGCTACCAATTCTCTTTCAGGTAAAGAGAGGTTATTTTAACTTTTTAGAATGATGTCCTGTGCAACAGCGATTATGGATTTCATGCAGGAGTTTTTTAGTTATAAAATGAAGGTTTATTCTCCATTGGCTGAAGATGAATTCTTGTGCATTTCTTTCTGTAGCGTCCCATGCTTTAAGCAGTGCTGCTTTTCTCTGCCATCTTCCTTCTTGTTTAAAAAGTCTGGCCAATAAGGAACATGTGTTCTCAAAGCAGGCTCTGAAAATATGATAGCAGGGCTTTGCTGGCAGCAAAAAGACAGAAAATATGGAGAAATGGGAATTGATTGTGAAACAGTCCTTTGATGTTGGGGAAGTGAAATGCCTCTTCCAGCAGCAGCAAAAGATGGACGTCTTATGATATACTTTTGTGTCTTAGGACATTTCACAGTTCCTCATGAAATGGCTTTCTCAAGAACAGCACAATCCCACTGAACATTGCAGTGGCTGCAGAGACTGGATTTCTGCTTCAGTACTAGATTTTTTGTCCTCATTGTCCATGCCTTTGTGAGACGCTCATAGTTCTTTTTGTATTTTGTACTTTTTGCATATAGAAGTTTAAAACCAAGAACAGAAGGTCAAGAAAGTTGTGTTTCAGTGGGTATGAAAGTTGTGTTTCTAGTCTGTATTCCCTCAAGAAAACTAGTGCTTGGAGACATATCTGGACTTTTCAGATCAAGCTGCTGAAATATAATTCATAACTTCAGGAAATCCATAGAGACCATATCTTCCTTCTTTGAGGATTAGCCACTCATTAGTATAGGAATAAACTTCATTTTTCTCTATTTGGTAAAGATCCTGGGTTTAAGGGGTTTGTGGAATCGACTCTGGAAATTATTTCTTCACAGACAATTCAGTGCAAGGAGATTTCAAATTTCTCTGCAAACTCCTGTCTCCTGAAAACGAGACAAAATATACAAGGGAAAAAACTTAAGAGAAAGGGAAAATCCTATTCTGCTTTCTGACTAACATTTGAACTATATTATTAAAAATGTATGAACTCCCTGAATATAAATCATCTGCTGAAGGAAGGATGGCAAGTCAAAGTTCTGACTCTCATCTTCCAATATTTCTTTACATTCAAGGTTTATAGGAAGAAGTAAAAACTTTTATTATCCTGAATGAAACAGTTGAAAGCAGCAGGCAAGGGTTTTGGGCATATGAAACCCCTTGCACAGTTATGAACTGAATGTGCTGGAGACAAATGGGCATAGGACTTGGAAATTTGTTGACCTTTATCTCCAATTGATGATTATTTAAAAAGCAGGAAAATTGGCCAAACACATGCAAAGAGAAGGCTTCACCAATGGAGAGGTAATTCCACATGCTTCTCTGGTATCCCTAAAAAGAAGTTATCTCCCTTGGCTTCTGCTGGCCGGAAAAACACATTACTGCAAGAGCTGACATAATGAAAACATCTTCCTGACATGGTTTCAACTTCGCCTTTTGCTGTGAAACACGGAGCAATAGTTGCATGCTCAGATCAGGGGAGATTGTGTATTAATCAGTTTGGGTTCGTGGTTAGCAGCATATGCTTTCCCTCTGGAACAAAAGCCCTTGGGAGCAGTGTGTCAGTAGAGGCTGTCTCTGATGCAGGTTTTAAGGTGAGATTATTTCACATACAGAATAAAGATTGAGCCTTAGAAATGCAGCAACTGAAAATGGCTGGAAAATGTTGAATGTTTGAAAATACTTCATAGCACCAAATATTGAAAAGGTGGGGTGTTTTTCTTGTTTCTTTCATCTCTGGTGCCATGGATAAAGAGACTATATAGAAACAATGGCAGCTTTTTTTAGTTTTGCCTTTGAATTCAGTGGAAGGAACATTGGGCCTTCTGGCAGAGAATAGACTTTAAATCTTGCAAGCGACCATATCACAATTACCTTTCCAAATGGAAAAGTACAGCTTTGCTACTGTAACAGAAACAGCCATGGATTGCAGGCTATGCTTTGTTTCTTTGATTCCAGATATCAAACAAATTAAAGCTGGCTTTAACGACTCAATCCCCCTTCCTTGTACTTCTATTATAAAGGAGATGTTTTCCTCTGTTAAGCTCCTGTCAATTACCATTTCTTTTTAAAAATAAAAAATTCAGGGAGAACAGTTGATAGCCCACAAATACATGGCCATCGAATTGCTGAGGTAACTAATGTCAAAGACATCTAAAGCCGAGACTCTATGTTAATCTACTTTTTGATGTGGTTATAGATTGAATAATAATTTATGTTGACCCGATTTCCCCAATGCCTCATATTTATAAAGATTATAAATAAATTGTGGCTGAGCATAGAAGTAAATTAAGTGTTCAGATGCAGTGACTTTAGAATGTGTTTATGGAATTAACTTCCTCTTTGATATACGTGTGCCAATGTTTCATGAACTGTAGGCAGTTCCCCTCCTTACGCATTTGTCAGGACGTGACCTCCAATCTTGCAAGTTTATTTTCTTCACAAAACCTTCTTTCCTCATAGCTGCTATGATACCATCCATATGAAGTCTGAAAAAGGTTTTCATCTAGGTTTCCCTCTCTGTAAGGCCAGAGAAAAAAATCAAAGATTTTTGGACCAGCTTGTAATGTGCAGTCATTTGCTGGGGAAGCTCATGCTGGTTGCTGTTATGGTGGTGAATTTTGTGAAGGGGGATGTTGTCCATTATACTCTAGCTTGATGGCAGTAATATATTTCACGTAAAATCCCTTGACTTTTTATTTTCCAGAAGCCCAATTCCAGCAAAACCAGAACTCGCAGATTGTGGTAGATTTTTGTGAGACTTGACATGCCAGAATATTTTGAAATACAGGTTATGAAAGGGACAAAGGTCATGAACACATCTCTGCATAGACACATGAGAATTTCTCTCTGAACAGGGGGGCTGCCACTTGCTCTTCTCTCCCTTTAAGGAAAGAGGAGGGAAAAAGAGGGTCTTGCTATAGGACAACAGGAATGGCTTTAAACTGAAGGAGAGTAATTTCAGATTAGGTAAAAAGAAATTTTTTTACAATGGTGAAACACTGGAACAGGTTTCCCAGGGAGGCTGGAGCTGCTGCATCCCTGGAAAAGTCCAAGGCCAGGTTGGATGGGGCTTGGAGCAACCTGGGATGGTGGAAGGTGTCCCTGCCCATGGCAGGGGATGGGACTGGATGACTTTTCAATGTCCCTTCTGACTCATCCTGTTCTATTTTATTAACTCCTCAGTCCTGGCTGCCATAGCCTTCTGCTTGATCTATCACAGCTTTCTAGATCTGATGCCCCACTCACTCTGAACCTGGGAATGCGATTCATTTAAACTTTTAAAGAGAGATAATAGCAATGTAAATAAATTTTACAGTAACTCATAATGCTTTTAATAGCATGAATGTTGATAGAGTTTTTCAACGAAGTCCCGAGGCACTTTATACAGCTACACTATTAAAATAGGAAAAGTCATAAAATATAGAAGGCTTGTGTGGCAACAAAAGGATCTTAATCCTGTGTGAATCTGTGAAGTGTAGGTCAGGATCTTAAGCATTATTATCTTCAGGTTGAGCTTAAAAACATAGGTGTATGAATAAAATATTTATTGTTGCTTTTGTGAATGAAGGCTAGAACTAAAAAGCAAATTTATTTTCACTCACAATCTCTGTACTAAAACTATTAAATAGGCAGTTATTAATCATAAATGATTTCAAAAATCTCTGGTGCAGAGTTTGAAAGAGGGCTTGCCCAGAAAATTGAAGCAAGATCAGAAATTTGAACAACTGTGTGGCCTTAACTGGATGTTAGTGTGTCTGTGAAGGCTCCATTCTGTGGTGCCAAGTTGTGTCTGAAACTTCATGCAGGTTTTCTCCTTGACTCTAGTTAAAGATGCAATTTTATCTTTTATTTCCAAACCTTTTCAGCTTCTCCCTTTCCATTCTACATCTGCTTGAGCATGTCCTGTGTTAGTGCCTGAATATCGGATTTAGCAGCCTGCACAAGATCTATCCCCAGAATTTTTAATACTTACCAAGTATTTGACTTACTGTAGTAGATCCTTGATGATATATGCTGAAATATTGATAGAAAAGAGATAAATCTTATTTGGAAAGGTCAGGCAAAAAAAAAGAGTGTGTTACTTTGAACTCCATCATTTGGCAGATGCAACCTTGGGGAAAAAGAGGGAGGGGGGCAGGCAAAAGGAATTTAATAGATTAAAGATATTAGAACTTCTTGGATCAGATGGGGCTGTTTAAGTAGGTGGATGAAAACAGACAAAAAAACCAAATGCGGTGTCTGTCTTCAGAAATGATGCAGCTCAGCCTCAGCTGTCAGAAAAAAAAAAAGGGAAAGAAATAATTAAAGTACTCTGAAGTAACTCTAATATTGCAGAGAAACACATAACTGCTGGTGTGGGTTTACTGAGAGCACATCACACTGAATGAGGCTAATTTTCTTTTACAACCGAGCAGCTTCTTTTGTGGACAGGTAAGAAGCTGTAGGTGTTAGAGATTGACAGGGCTTTGCTGAGGCCAGCCTGTTTTCATGGCATTCTCACAAGGCAGGCAGAGAAACGCTGGAGCTGTGTTTAATGGAGTGCAAGACCAGCTGTATTAATGCACTCAGAGACCTTGGCAAAAGTTCACTGCAAAATGGGGGATAACTTGTCTCCAAAGACAGAGGTAGGAGTTATGTTGGGTCATGAACTGAGCAAGCCAAGGCTTTGGTGTGCAAGATTTACAGTTAACTCTTAGAGGTACAAGTAATTGCCCTGGTAAAAGCTTACTGTTTAATTTTGGGTACTGCACTTGGAGCAGGCTGCAGAGCAGCAGCAGCAGTGATCAGAGCCTCAGGAACAAGATGTACAATGACTGACTGACTGACACAAACCACAGCTTAGAGGATGGAGGAAGTGAGGGTTGATGGAGGAATACTCCAGTTTCTGAAAACTTTAAGGATCTTGTAGGATAGAAGGGTCTAAGCTGCTTTCTGTATTCCAGGTAATAGGGCAGATTGCAAGGAGCATCAGCTGCAGCAACTAAGATTCAGACTAGATAATAAAAAATTATCTGCAAACTGTCTAATGATGCAGATTTTTCTGAGGTGGTCTGTAAAGTGTCATTAGAGATCTTTAATTAGACAAATATTTATCTGATGCAATGTAAGTTTATTTGAGCCTTCATTAAGGCAAGGAGATACACTTGATGACCTTTCTGGGTCCATTCTTTCCCCATATTTTGGTGATTCTATGAATTACTTTAGGAGATCATAGCGTACTAACATAATTTTCCTCACATTTTGTTGGAGACTAGTAACAAATCTTCCAATTCATCATACTATCCTGTGAGCTGGCAGCGATATCTCTCTGCTAAAGCATTTACAAAATGCAAAATGAGTAAATAGTGTTTTAATGAAATGTATCCATGAAATGTAGGCCATTTCCTCTCAGAATTGAATTAAGCATTACAAGTGATCAATAACTAGATTTCTGCATCTACTGAAAAGCTCTGGTGTAGAGTTACATAAATAGTTCAGAGTAAGAGAATATGGCTGATATTTTATCACTGTGGCTCTGGAAATATCCAAAACCTGCTGGCTGTCTCAAAAGATGTGTGACTAGAGAGATTGATCCTCTTTCATCTGTAGGCTACTGGGTCAGCTTTAGCTTAACCCCAGAGTTATGGGTCATGCCTTCTATCACAGGCTACCAGAGACCTCTGCAAAAAAACTGAAGAATTCTGGGCAGATTTCTGAGGCTCTGGCAAGTATTCATCATCCCTTTTGGAGAGCAACAAAAGCACTGAGTCAAAATCTGCAAGAATTAAGGCATGTAATTGAATATATCAGAAAAAAAGCAGCTTGACTTTAGATACTGTGAACCTGCTTTGCTCTGACCTTAGTGGTCTTCCCCCAAGCTGGGTTAGAACACTTAGTTGTGGACATGTGTCAAGTGACTGTGCTGTATGTCCTTGACATATAAGAAAATCCCTTCAGTCCACAGCTGTGTGACACTGGTCCCAAGTGTCAACTCAATATCCAAACACAAACTTCCCTAAACAGGGAAGTGCACAATTTTCTGTAATGAAAATCTTCTTAAAAAGATTAATTCACCTCATCTGGTTTGGGGTAGACGTTGTGTATCATTGTGTATAAATGGAAATGTTTTCTATTTCAAAGCTTCCTCTTCAGTCAGAGGAAGCTTTAAAAAGTTACTTGTTTGTTAATTAATTGAGAGTCAGAAATCTGTCTGCTATGAGTATAATGGAAGCCTAATATCCATCAACGTGACCAGTAGAGACAGATATTCTTCCTTCCTTTAGGTTATAGCCATGCTTTTAGATTTTCAAATGCTTTTATTGCAGTATTATTCAGATTTTAACACTTAGGTATTTCTCACTGGCCTCTTCTTCAACCTTATTTTTTTGAGCTGTGTGTTCCACTGTGTAAAATGGGTCTGTTTCACCTACTGCTGTTTATGTGATTGTTTTTATATTCCATTTCTTGTTGTCAAAGTGGTTGCTTGCTCTACTAAAAGGACTCTGTTTCAGTTCTCGCAGCTCCATCATGTGCTCACATCTCATGCTTTTTCTAAAAGGGGCAGCTGGGGTCAGAGTCACTTGGTGGGGAAGGAAGGACAAAAGGTGTTTGGGGACAGCATCTGTGTCCATTTCAGCTTTGTGTAAGCTTTGTACCTAAAGGCAGTGGAGACTTTAAAACTGTGGATGCAGTTGTACTCCTTTAAAACAGCTTCAGATAACTTCATCTTCTCATCCCCTTACTCCTGTCTCACCAGCGAGCAGGGCATGAGCTCTCAGAGTCCTTTCCTGTCCTATTGAGAGCACTCTGGTTAACTAAGTTTTCCAGACTTCTATTCATTGTTTCCATCTGACCTGCACAGTTGTCTCTTCGATTGCCTCATGGTGTATACAAGAGTGTTTTAAGCTACCTGACTATTAAGGGCTGTCTATATTTTGCTACAGTTCTTCTCATTTTCATTTCTGTTTTGTCGCTGTTATAACTGGAAGCCGTAATTAACCACGTACTTCACATGTGTTACCTGTTACCAAGGCAATATTGTCTTTAAATCTGAGGAGGTGGATTTGCTTTCTTTATATCCCAAGTGCTCTATTCTGATTTCAGATCTGCACCTGCTTAGCAACAAGACATGTTTGAGGGGCCAGCTGTAACTTTGGCTTAAAAGTACAGCTGAGTCAAGATGTGATTATCCTTAAAAACACCAAAGCTCAGACTCTAAGTATTTAGCAGTACATCCATATGTTAGAATTATATTAGACTCTTAGATGCCAGTAGGGTCTATTTCTTTCTCAAAAAATCTTATTTTTTTTGCATACGAAACTGTAAGTGTTGGCTTTTGCATGGAGTAACCAAATTGTTATGATTTATGATTAGTGGAGCGATATATATATATATCACAGTATGTACTGTGTAAGAAATCCTCATTTGTGCTGTAGTCTAAGTGGCTGAAACATGCAATATGTTTTGCCTGGTGGAGTGTAAAGGAGAGGTAAACATGCCTTTTCCATCACCCCCAATATTTTTTTTTTTAGTGTAGGAATATCCTTGGTTCTCGGTTGCATTGTGTCCATCTGCTATTTGCTGTCAGGCATCCCACCACATGCACAGTTATACCAAATAAGTTGCCCTCCACCTTACCTTATGCTGAAGAGCTATTCTGGCTTCTCTAGCTCTCTACTTTGAGGTCTTTAACTAAACTCTTCTGTGCCAGGGAGGAATTCAGTGCAGATGAAAAGCAGACTGTAGAAGGACAAAATAATTATACCAGCAGAAAAATGTCAGCAGACTAATGTAGGTCCCCTATAGGGGTTTGAATCATCTTATGAAAAGTGAAGCCATTAAATAAAACAAAATGTTAGAGATTTTGTTGGGAGTGACAGAAGCAGCAAAATGTTCTTCCTGCTGTATCTCTGACGTTCAGCAATTTTTGGCTGAGTGAAAACAGCAGGCTATCTTTCTGAGTTAGCAGAGCTCAGATGTATATAAAGGTTTCTTAAGGAGAAAAATGTGAACCATGCCCTGGCAGAAGTACTTGTCGGGTATTTTATCATAAATTTTTTAAAAATAAAATAATCTGCAGCACAATCCTGGGAACAAATGAGCTCAGAGGCGCTGCAGAAGCTTGCCAGGATCATCTGGTCTTTTGCCTTTGAATGCAGGCTCAATTAAAATCCAGAATTACAAGGTCAATCTACGTAGATTTGTTAAAGGGGGGAAAAAAATAATAAAAATGCTGGGAAAGTATCTAGTGATGTGTGACCCCCCACAACTCTTACAGAATTAATATTCATGATTTTACTGTGTATATCCAAACTTACTGTTTATAACTACTTATTAATAAGTCTTTTGAAACACTCCTGACATTGCCCATGTTCCACTGAAGGAGAAATGGAGGCTCTGTTCACAGAATTTCTGTGAATAGGCTCTCGCTATTTGAAGAGGAAAAGACATATTCTTTGACAAGTGTGCAAAGAGGAAAAAAAAAATCTGTCTGTGAGTGGGAGTCCAGTTTTTTCCCCTGTATCTCACTGAAAGACTGTAAGAAAGGATTCTTACATTACATCAACCACAAATGACATGAGAATTTTCTTTAAGCTACTTCTGAAGCTGATACCCAGGAGAATTGTTCATGCAGAAGATATTTTTAAATTTTCAAAGAAAAGTCAGAGTGTAACTTTTGTTTCATTCTCAGAGTTCCTTTTAAATCTGTCCTGTCTCTGCTAGGTCCAATGTTCTTATAGATGAGCCCTTTCTGTCTTTTTTGTCCTTCCTTCCTAATGTAGTGTTAATTCACTGACAATAAAGTCTTTGATGCTGAGATCTGTATAAGGCAGGTGTTCCTTCACCCTATGCCTGGTAGCACCAGCTCTCAAATGGATTTTTCCAGAGAACACAATAGCTCAAGGAGAAACTGCTGGTTGACCCTTTAGAGGATGTACTGTGTGAGCTCTTAAATCAAAGCTATTAATAGTGAGGATGTAAAAACTCCTGGAGCACTAACAGTGCCAGGGTATCTTACAAGACCTGCCATTCAACACTGTAATAAGGGATTGTTAATTAGGATGGTTGGGGTCATTATTTACTACAGCTGTAATTAAACATCCTGCAAGGGTGCACCACAGGGTTGATGGTGAGAGGTGGAGGGACTGACAGAAGGTGGGCCACTGCTTAGTCTGTAAGATTGTGTAGGAGAAACCAGTGGCCAAATTTGTGGAAAACACAGCCTCGTTTCTACCTTGAGATTTTTCCTGGACATTTGGTTGTCTTTGGGAATTACTTCATTTCTGTGTGTTATCTCCTACTGGTAGAACCCATGAGGCTTGGGCAAAGGAAACCCAAGCTCTGCTCTGATTTAGTTATCAGTACTTAGCTCTTTACAAGCCTCGTGTTTTCCCATCTCTTTTTTGCAGCATGAGGTGGTTTCTGCGTCCTGAACTAATTTGGAGCTGCAACATCTTTATGGCAGTGACTAATGGCAGAAGCCAGAAAGCTCCATTTGGTTTGAAGGTCCCACAATCAGCCACAGCCTCATCTCAGCCATGTTTGTGTCATGTAGTAGAATTCCACCAAAGCAAATGGCTTTGTTCTGGGTCTTACACAATGTAATGGAAACCAGGTTCTGTCTCAAAGCATACAGATCTGACATTAAAAAAAGCAAAGAACCAAAACCATACATTTGTAAATTAAGCAAAATATGTAACGTGAGTATCAAGTACAATCACCAGCTCCTTGGTGACAAAATATGACATTTTAAAGAAGAACCTTAAAGCATCATAACTGACCTCAAACCACACCCTTGCAACAAGACAAAACCTGAAAATCAACAGCTCAGAGTGGCCTTATCCATTCTTTCTTTTTGAAAGAAGGATCAAATGATGTAAAGACCTTGTGGTTTTGGTTGTCTGCTCAGGGATGTGGCAGCTTCAGGTATCTTCCAGTTCCCATAAAAATAAATGAGAATAGTATGTGTGGTGTTTGAATGCATGGCCTAGGTAGAACCCTTCTGCAAGAGCAGTTCAGCAATGCAGGAGAGTGAAACAGATTTTCCTATGCCTGGGCTGGAAGGTGTTCCAATTACAAACTACATTTAGCAGAATACGGCTAAATAAAAATTGCCTACGTCATATACTGCAGCCAGATATATTCCTGAAGCACTTTAAATTAAAAAGCCTTTACGATTCTAAACAACCCATATGTCTGTCAAAGCTGTCATTGTGCTGCAGCAAGTAAAGAAAACAAAACTTAATTTGTGATGAAGCTTCCCCTGCCTGAAAGCACAAGTCTTCCCCATCCTCTGCTCACAATTGCAGCTCACTCTCTCTGACTTCTTATAAAATGCTTTGCATTTCCTTTTGAATCACGTCAAGTTAATTTTATGGCAAACAATCTCTGTTTTCTGAAACACAGAGAAGAAATATAATTATTGCTGGGTGGAGGGTGAAGGAGAGTTGGAAGCAAACTGAACAGGATGCTGGTAATTCTTTTTTGGGCACCAGTGCTGTGAGGATTCAAGCCACCTAAGCAAAAAATATCTCAAAAATGTAATTAATTATAAATGGGCAGCTTTGTAATATAATTCCAAGATCAGAAGGAGAAAGCAACATCCTGCTATCAAAAATAATAATAAAAAAACCCAACAAACATTACTCAGCAGAGGATCATTTTGGTAAATAATCCACTGTTTAGTTAATTATGGAATGTAACTCAAGAGATGTTCCCTTGCTTTAGTTTTCAAATTTTTTGCAGGGACAAGGTGAGATTTTAGAATGTCTAACTTCGACCTCATTCTGTTCCTACTGTGATCAGTGGGGAGTTTGTCATAGGGACAATCTGTTGAGGCCAAATCAACACATTGACAGCTCTTACCCAAAGGTGTGATCCTCACATCAAGGTGCCATTCTTGTTCCTGTAAATCCATCTATCCAGTCAGTTCAGCTCTACTTGCCTGTATGGAGGCAACACACGGTTCAGGATTGACTGAAATATCCACTCTGCTTCCTTTGCTCATGGAGACTGCTTTTAACTTGTTTGTTTTGGTGTTTCTCATGTACAATTGTTTTCAATTACTTTTGATGTAAGTGGCACTACAGGCAAGCGAGGCTGGCAAGATCTGGTCCTCATTGCAAACATTTCACACTTGTAATCATCTAAATTGCCTTGTGAAATTGTTCATTAGATAAAAATTAATAAATCCTATAAACGAAATCCAACACACCGTTAGGCTGTTGACATTAAATCTGGCATAAAAACATAGTTGCAAATGAAGTCATCTGTGTACACATTGATTTGGGGCCAAACCTTGAGGTCCTTGAACAAGTTTTAAACCACTATTAAGTCTAGAAAGTCTATTGAATGGGAGGGAAAACAGTGGCCTAAGTTTGTAGCTCCAGGTGATGTTGGTGAAGATCTCAGTTTTTTATGAAAACACCCCCCTGATGCATGCAGGGTGCAGGGTCTTGAGGAGAATGGACTTTTCCATTTCCCTGATTCTGACTATCCAAAAAATATCAATATGTAAAATAGTAACATTAGAGTGATCTCTGTGCAAAGCTTCCTGTCTGGGACCTTGGAGACTCAGTGTTTGGGAGGGTGATATGGCACTGAAACTGTCTGATTGTGCAAAATTAGTGGGTAGCACCCAGAACTGTAATTATTTCTTGTTCTCCTATTTGAGAAAACCAAAAGATTCAGCTTGGCAAAGCAGGTCACCACTGGCTGTTTTCCCCCATCAAATATTGCAAGTTTTTATGTACATATACATACTAATGTTCTAATAGACCCTAGGGTTGCCTCAAGCTCTAGTTTGGTGACAAAAATAGGGAACTAAATGAAACTTAGATATTTAATTGGAATAGTAATGAGAGGAAAATACTTTTTTTCATTTGTTACAGGATGAAACCCAAGTAACACTTTTCAAATTGATGGAGCTACTTCACAATCAAATCAACAGGTCTGAAAACTGAGCTCAGCCTCAGGCTTTGGGGTTTTGTAATCACTGTAGGGGAAAAAATGGCTGTGAGGTGTCTTGGATGAATTAAAAAAAGGTTAGAAAGTGAGTGATTCTGTAAACATTATTTTAGTCTATCGACAGATGGGAGAAATGGAGAACAGGTTGTAAAAGTATAAGCTCAAACATTATTAATATTGTACTGTTGCTGAGCCAACTTGTAGAGGAACTGAAAAAACCATCCCATTGGTTAAGTAATCACTACACATATGCTTTTGGAGATTAATACTTGGGAGTTTTCAAAGCTTTTATATGTGTCAGTTCTGCTAAAAGGATGAAACTGCAAAAATGCACTGGTAGCAAGTTTAAAGCATTAATAGTGATGTCAGATGCACTTTAAGGATAATCACGACTCCTTTACATCCAGACCTCGTAGCCTCAGATATGGAAATCAGACTTTTGACAACCAAAAATGTTTGAGAAAGTGGGAAAAGACCAAAGAATGTTGTATAATATTTTCAACTCTGCTAGCTATTTCATGCTTTGGTTTTGAGTGCTCTGTTCTGTGCTACACACAAGCCCTACTGGTGATCTTTAAAACTGATTGCATAATTACTGTGGCTTCATCCCTTTCCTATCATGGGGACTGAATTTTTAGGGTCACCTTTATTTTTTTTTTTAAGTAATAGCACTGCTTTATTACAGGAGAGTATGAAGATATTTCAATAATCACAATTAGGTATAACTTAGTCCTCAAAAACTACCTCCCTAGAAGTTATGTCAAATTCATTTTTGGGGTAATAACTTGGATTGAGATTTATATATATCTGCATGACTTACCCATATGCTTAATTCTAGATAGTTTGGATGTGTGACAAGATGTGCAGATGTAGAAAACCAAAATTTCCTATCCACAAGTCCTTGTATGGTTTTGGAAAACCTTTATTCCATGTTATAGTCACTGATGGGCAGCTCAACTCTTTCATCATTAATGAAGAAGGGGACAAAGCTTAGCTACTGGCCAGTTTGAGTTTTAAGATATGTGATTTAAAAATCACGATGCAAAAGGAGATTTATTTTGAGTGAGATCAAATTTGGCCTTGATTTAAGTTTGTTTATTAACACACTTGAGTCCTTTGTGGGAACCAGATGGGGAAATCACCAGCACCTCACAGGCTCACGCCCCCTGCCTGAACACTCATGGTGTCAAGCTGTGCTCGTAGAGATTTGTCAGATGGGAACATGTTTAACTGTTTCACCAAATCTAAAGGTATTAAAATATACCAGTAAAAACCTAGGGTCTTATTTTGATGTTTTGATTGTTAATGATTAGTGCTGACTGGGACTACTCAGGAAACTGTGTCTGGGTACAGATATGCCTGCAATCGTGATGGAAACTGGTCAAAATTATGAGCTTTTAAAAGATCTTTTTTTTGAGCTTTTTTTTGCCTTGCTTGCAAAATATTAATCTGTGAGGTTTGTTTCTGGATATCTGGATTCAATACCTGAAACCTGTAGTGGGAGACTGCAGAGTTCTGATTACATAGGAGGTAAATTAGGCCCACAAGAAGCCTTTTCCTTTTTTTCCCCCTTATTGCACCTAAATTTTCATATGGAAATTTAGCTTTGTGACAGACTTGACCTAAGGACAATATTATTGTTTAACATGATTATGGGTTGCACGAGTCTAAAGAGTTATATCTCATATGTGAATGTGTCCGCTTTGAACCCTAATGCTTATATGGGAAATAAGAGCAAATTCTAGATCAGTGAATTAAGGTAAAAAAGACAAAACCACTCAGAAAGCCCCAGGATCTCAGCAGTAGAATATTTGCAATTTCTTTATTTTAATGCTTCCATTCATTATTTTCCTAGTATTCAGTAGAGGCCCCTTCACACCTACAGAAGGAAGAAAATGTTCTCACACTGTTAAAACAGTGGCCACTAAATACAATATACAATTATATTATGTCCAATGTATTCTATTACATTGATAGAACAATATTTCAATGGCTATTTGAAGTTCCCTGTAAGGTTGCTCAAGAGGTTAATTTAACTCTTGACAATACCTGCTTTGATATTAAAAATAATCTCAGAATGGATTAAAATAATTCAACTAAGATTTTTAATTTTCTGCTCTAGTAATATATAAATTTCTTGAAATTTTAATTCCTCAGTATTTCATCCATTCTATTACTCTAGATGCATCTTTGATTCCATTCAAGAGTAAAAAACATTGAATATCTTCAGAATCACTCCTGCTTCTACTAGAATCATTATATGATTTGTTTCAGACATTAATATGGATTATTCAAAGAAGGTGAAATAAAGGTTTATAGTCAAAAGAAAAAAAGTGAAAATGAAAACTGAAGTTTAAGCCCTTCAAGAAACTGTTGGGCATTGTTTCTGAACTAAGTTGTCCCTCACTTTTCCACAATTTACTGTCAGAAGGCCTTCAGCTGCCCAGAACCCTTGAAAATCAAACCATTTTCACAGAGTCCAAAGTATGAAGTTGCACTTCTTTTAATATATTTGCCAATAACCTATTGGTATTTAATATGCATACTTATATACCTCTTATTAATATAACTCCTGCTGTTATGAAACTTTAAGCTACAATCGTGTAGTGTATAAGTAATTAATCCAAAAAGAAAAGTTAAAGATCTTATCCTCTGTCTCAAAACTCCCGGGCATCTGCATTTTGCTTTCTGTCTAAAGGTTGTGGATGAGGATGTGAATTTTGGAGCTAAGCAAGCTGACAATTTCTTTTCAAAGTCATCCTTTCTGCAATTCATTTTCAGCCTTTTCAGTCTCCCTTGGACAGTCACAAAAGACAGCTTTATTATGCAGCTCTATTCCCCTATTTTTGTACATATCATTTTCTGTTTGTCATGTTTAGGGCACCTTCATTTCCTCTGTCTCACAGAAGCAGAGATGATTACATTAGATGTGGAAGTCTTCTCTTTTTACTTTTGGTCAGTAAACCATAGAATTATTTTCCATTATTCTTCATAAATTTTGGTGGGATGATTCTGGTTGAGTGTTAATGTGGTAAAGACCCACGTGGTAACAAAGAACTACTATTACAAGCTGGGGAAGGGTAAACTTGTATTAATAAAGTGACTTTATGCTGTCCTTGGGAGGTGTATTAGGTACTTGCTGCCTTACAACATCTTCCCTTCCATATAAATCCCCAGCAAAAGATGTAGAAGTTAGAAGAGACTGGAATATGTTTTCAATCCTATTTAATCACTGCAAGTAAAGGGAAGGCATTAGAAATACTCTGGAGGCTAATCCTGACAAATCACCCTCATTCTGAAAGGTAGAACTGATATGTGAGGCCATGTCACATTTGAGTTTCCACGCCTTGCAGAACCTGAGGGAGCCTGAAGCTGCCAGCCTTACACAGAGACTTTGTGAACTTGATCATCTGGATGCCCAGTTTAAAGCTCTTAAGGAATTCAGGCATTGCAGTGGTGGGGATTATGTGGATGATTTATTGGCCAGAAGGTTAAATCTGCTTCTCAAGATGGGAATGCCAAATTAACAATCACTTCAGAAATGTGTCTGACTCACCTTCCCAACACACAGAGCTGTCCCTGCTGTGTCTGCCCCAGTGCAGGGCCTCTCCTGCTGCCAGTGCAGTGAAGTGAAGGGCTGATGGCTGGTTTTCCCAAGCTAAAACAACTGTACAGATTCCCAGCTGAGGATGCCATGCTGCAGAAGGTACTGTGCTGTATGGAACAGCTGCTCCCAGCTCTGTCTGTTCTCTCTGGAGGTCCTCTCTCCTCACAACATCCATGGCTCCACCTGAGCCTGTGGAAAAATGTGCCCACCTATGTTTGTGGTGCACATGTGGGGAGGGGGCTGCCTTTCCCAGAGACCCTCAGAGGTGTAGTAGAGGTGCTGCATCTGCCAACCCATTTTTTGGGGTTTGCTCTGCTCCACCCAGTGCCACATGGCAGATGGGAGCATCTGCCCTTGCTGTCGTAGCCATTCAGCAGGAGCTAAAGATGAGACTGCATATTCCAAAGTCACAAACATTGCTCCAGAGGATAAATCAAGGTCTTGTTTAATTTGAAAACAGAAACAAACCAAATATTTTCATGCACTGGACTTTGGGAAAAGCATTCTGGGTTGGAACCCAGACTACCTGAGGACTTCAAAACTGCATCATGTTTAACAAACAGGTGCTGCCTTTGGAATCTCTACAGGATTTCCAGATGGCTCTGCATCCAGCATGGCCATTAAGGAATAAAACTGCTCTCCCACTTGTACGGATTTTTCAGGTGTGGTACTTGGCTTTTACTGTAAACATGTATCTCATACAAGAATTGGGAAGAATCTTTCTTGTACACAGCCTTATATTAATCCCTGATTTTTAGAGGGTTTTTTCCTTCTTTTGTTGGAGAAAATGAGTTTAAGACAGTTTTAATGCCCTTCACCTGCAGCCCTCAAAATTCAACCATATGCAATTGCTGGGAAGTGATTTTGATTTCCTCACTGGAAAACAGTGTGTAAAATAATCCTTCACGAGGACATATTTCCCAGTTGAGGAAGCCCTAAAGAGTTTAGCCTTTGCCTCTGTTTCTTCCCACCCTTCCACTTTGCCTAGGAAGACCTTACTGCATGCCTTGCCTTCCCCCCTCCTTGTCTCTGCCTCCTTTGCACCCATACTTAAAATCTGTTTTGATTCTCATACTTCCCCTTGAAGTTTTTCCACACCCATCTGCTTGCACATCCCTGATAACATCTTCCATTCACCTTGTGAGGGATAAAACAAGTTATAAATCCCACTGCCTGTACAGTACATGTGTGATCACCCAAGTGAGCCAGGAGATCTGTTTCCTGCCCTAGTTAGATGGACCCATATTTTGTCTCCATCGCTTAGGGTGTCATTTTGTGATTCCCAATTTGTCAAGAAGAAAAAAACCCCAAACACCTGCTCTTCATTTGCTGAAATATGCAAATGATATGGCTATAAACCACTAGTAGTTAAGAAGCTTGTGAACTTTTTATTTTGTTTTCCCTCTCTGCTCTGAGTGCAAGCTTGTAAAGGGCTCACAGGAGAGACTTGTTACGGTGTTGTAAATTGGGGCTTGCTCTAGTAACCTGGTGATCTACTGACTGTGTTTCCCAGGAAGCTTGTTTTTAAATTAAAAAAAAATTAAAAATCATAGAATAACTTCTCTAGAAAAGCCCTGGAAAACAAGACTGACCAATTCTGATTTAGCTTTTGCCATGCCTTCAGCACGTAATTTGCTCCCTCTCTAGCTCCTGGTGCCTCTGTTTACATCCATGGACTGTGTATTGCTGTTTGCCTAATGAAATGCTGCTCTGGAAGATTTATGGGCGCACATTAATAGAATAATTAAAGGTCTTGGAAAGTCTCAGATGAAATCTGTACCAGGTCAGGAGGGAAAAAGGAGAGAGGGGGAAGTGAGAGATGGGAGGTGCTGAGCCTGCACCTACGGCCCGTTGGGTGCAGGGCAGGGAAGTGCACCAGAGAGCCAGGGCAGGTGTCCCTGCTGGCAACAGGATCCTGAGCAGTGTTTGCCCTCAGGGGTGAAAGCCCAGAGACAGCAGCGTCTGTCTGACCTTTCCCTGCGCCCGGGCTGCCCCGGCAGGGACGGAGATGGGAAGGGAGGAGAGGCGGGAGCAGAAGCGGAGCGCGGGGCGCTGAGCGCATCCAGCCGCGGCCGGGGGAGCGCGAACGCCCCGCGCCTGAGCGCGGGCACAGCGGGGCAAACTTTGCGCGTTCCCCCCGAGCATCCCCCGAGCATCCCCCGGGCCCCGCGGGGGCGCGCACGGGCGCGGTGTGAGCGCGCAGGTGCCGCGGGGAGCGGAGCGCGGCTCCACCGCAGCGGCGGCGCGGGGGGCGGCTGCTCGCTCGGCTGGCGGATGGATGGATAGATGGATGGCTGGCTGGGAGGCATCCCGCCATCCCATTTGTGCTCTCCTCACACGTCTTTCCTCCCTGCGTTTTGGTTTGTTTGTTGTTTGGTGGTTTTTTTTGTTTTGCCTTTTT
>VXAX01007754.1:2050320-2094775 GCA_013399835.1 Leptocoma aspasia | reverse complement strand
TTCTCTTCTGTAGAATCTGAGCTGATTTATTTGCATTTTCGGTGCTGTTCTCCCGTCCTTCCGAGTCATTTCTAATACGTCTGCGTGATTTCCATCACTAAAACATACATTCCTTCTCCCTGGCTGCTCAGGATTTGGGAGTTTCTTGACTGTGCACATGTTTTGGCTGTTATTCGGTAACTGCTTAAAACCACCAATCCTCTGTTCAAAATTATTTCTTACCTTGCACTTTCTCTACCCAGCAGGATTCATTAAAAAAAAAACCACTAAAAGCCATAGAAAATTGCAGCACAAAAGCTTTTTTTTTTTTAAGGTTTGCCTTTAAGAAGGAGAGAGAAGTAGTTAAAATTCCCTGAGTGAAAACCAGGGCGGTGGGGGGGTGGGGTGGTATATAATAATCAGGTTCTCCCTCTAAAAGCAAATGAACTCCCCTCCCTGCTCCCTCCCCCTCACCAGCAGTTCCCCAGGGCTGAGCCTGATTTCTGCCCGTGTCGGGGCTCCCCAGGGTCGTGGGATGCGAGGGGGGAGAAATTCCTGCTGGGAAGGAGGGACGGATCCTTTGCTTCCCTCTGGGATGCTGCAGGCTGCTCTCTGTCAGCACGCTTTACTAATTTTTGTTTTATCAGCCCCATTTAGGGATATAAATGGCACGAGCAAGGATATCAATTACCAGCTAACGGCGGTGATAGCCCGTGTTTTATGGGATTTAATGATTTCTCTTGTTTTGAAAAAGCTCCTGTGACGCTAACAATAAAGAACTCCATAAATCATCTAAATGGATTGTGTTCCAGCAAAGGCAATTTTTAGTCTTTTGCTGGGTATCTCCTGGTCCTGATAATTAATATTGCATTAACAGTTGTGAGCGTGTTTGTGCTAATAAAGGTGCCATTACTGAAAAGTGGCTCTCTTGCTATGGATCCCATGTTTACTGAACTCCCACAGAGTGCCTGAGCTGTGGCTGGCTGCTGTCCTCTCCTCTGGAATCAGATCAGGTGACTGGGAAGTGAGCGTACCTGTGTGGGGAAGGGACACCTTCCCTGGCACTGCAAAGAGTGAAACCCATGAACAGGCTGCTCCAGCCAGGCTGAAAGCAGGAGGTAATCATCACTTAGGCCTTCTGATTACATGTTGTGATTAAAAGACAAGCAAATGGAGTTGTTGATTTTTTTTCCTTTTTTTTTTTTTTTTTTTTTGTGATTCTGATGATTCTATCATCAGCTTTTTTAAACCCTCTTAAAAGCAAGCAGGAGCTGTGGAGCTCAGTCCTTCAGCAGGGTAGAGCAGTGTTCCTGCAGCGCTGTGAGGAAAGCTCCTCTTTCATGTTATCCTTTTCTGTTTTCTGTTGCTTTATTTCCACCTTCTACTGCTTTCATGAACACATCTTTTTTCAGCCGTTATTTACAGCCAAGCTGTACTGAAAGGGCTGGAATAAAATAAGGGTGATCTCCTTATGAAGGGAAATGTGCTGTGAGAAAAGGACTCAAGTTTGGCTGTTTTAACAGAATTTTTAAGCCACAGAGTTTGTATTTACCTGAGTTCTCTTTTCACTGTCTTTAGCATGGTCTGCAACTGGTGATGCAAAAACCTCTGTAATTATGTATATCACCTACGTAGCTCACTGTGTGTTCGGTTAGAGACTCACTCAAAGCTGCCCATAAATCCTTCACTGTGCAAAAACATTAATCAGAGGTTGAACAGGTGCTGGTTCAATTCACCACACGTTTGTGTCAATAGTTGCTGGGCATAATACCATTATATAGATATGCTGAGTCTGCAGGAAATTGTTGCCATGGTTTTATTTTGTTCAGTCTGGTAAGATTGAACTTCTTGTGGCTGCTGAGTAGGCATTTGAGTGAAGTTAATGGAACCAAATCTGAGAAGTTATTTCATGAAATGTATGTAGATTTTAGTCCTTTCTCTGAGCTTCTCTGAATGGAGAGTTTTATTACCATGAAATAGTTCAGAGATGCTGAGTTCAATCCTACTCTCCTTATTCAAGCAAAAATTCTCATAGCCTTTATGAATCTATACATAAAGATGTTTTCAATAAGAATTTCTGACTGTGCAATTGGGCAATTTAGATGGTAACTTTGATGCCAGTGTTTCTCATTTAAAGTTAATTTGTCAGGGTTAGAAAGTTTGCTGTTTATCTCCATAAGCTGGAAAGGGTCAAGGAGTGTTTCCTGTGGTGTCATTGGTACAGCTCCTGTCATTCCCTCTTTGCCAAGGAACAGCCACTCAATGAGAACAGACTTGCATTTGAGCTTTTAAAATGTCTTTCCTCTGAGCATGAGGAACATTTAGAGAACTGAATTGATGACTCACTAGACGGGTTGTCTGCATCCCTTGTTACTGTTCATTATCGTTTGTATTGTGTGTGCATTTGAGCACAATCTACTTCTTGAACTGACAGGTCATTGCTTGAATAAGTCCTTTGTTTATTTTCCTGTTTGCTTTTCTATTTGAATGTGCTTGTCCCCATACACTGTAAGAATGGTAATTCCTTAAGCAACAGTGGGTTGCAAGCAAGTGCTTGTGTTCATGGGTCAATCCGTGACTGTTGGATCCTAGTGCTGATCAAGGTGTATGGCAAATTAAATCTACAACCATAATATCTGGAAGAGATACCATACACTTCCTATTTAGTTTTTGCTGTTAAATTAGCATTGGGATATTTTTTTTTCAGATGATAAATAGTGTTTACAGAACTCTTGTACTTTAATCCATAGGATGATAGTCTGTAATTTTGCAAAAGAAAAGCAGAGATCGTCTTTCATTTATTGTACCCAAGTCCATGCAGTTACTAACGGCACAGTTCGATCCCACTTCAATTTTTACTTAATCTCCTAGTGCTTTTCAGCAATGAGGAGCTACCAATATCCTAATTATTTCTGATGGAAAGCACCTGAAATGGGAGTAATCTGAGGCTGTGCAGTGGTTCAGTAGTCAGTGTAAGTAGTGGACCTGTGGTCTTCCAGCTGTAGCCACCAGACTTGTATGAAACTTCTGTATGAAACTTTTATGAAACAAAAGCTGCAAATGTTTTGAGGAAAAAGAATGAATGCATAAAGAAATAAAATGTTTGATACCTGGCAGAAATAAGCTTCACTGAAAGAAACAGAAGTGTGCATAACAACATTTACCTGATTTGGTAGTGGCTTTATGAGTTCCATGAGTGGTATGGGATGTCAAATGCTCATTTAGTGGTTGTGGAGATGCTGGCCACCAGCCTGGCCTCAGCCAAAGACCTCCAGGTGATGACCCCTCCACTCTGTGGAGCAGTGGGGCGCTCTGGGGCACCTGGCCATTCAGACCCCTGCAGTCTGGGTGTCCTGCTGGCTGTGTGATCCATGCTGTGATGAGCACTCCACCTGCCAGGGGCAGGAGATGCAGAGCACCCAGCTGGCATATGTGGCTGGATTCTGTTACTTCTACACTCCTGGAATCCCATCAGAGTCAGCAGGCTGAGCTCAGTAAAGCACACTTAAGTTGTGACCATTCCATGTGGTGTTTGTCTTGGTTTAGAAACACCAGAACTGATGAAAGCTGCTTTCCCAGAGATTTATGTCTACTAGAGTCAAACCCTTCCCCAGCTAAAACACTGATGAGTGCTTTCTCTCTTTCTTGTGCCCAGTATAATGCTGCAGTTGCTCTTTTATTTATTTTTGTTTTAAGAGAAGTTGACTGAAGCATTCAGAGTCTTGCAGAGCTCCTCGTACCTGTTCTGTCACTAAACTGTCAGCAAATTTGCATGTTTCTCTGAGAGTTTGGAGTGCACCAGCCACTGATTAAGAAATGTGTAGAAGTGCACACAAAGCCTGGTTGTGTACGTCTTGCTGAGTTAGAAAACCAGATTAAAACCTCAGGCTTGCATAGGATGTGCATTTTCTCATGCAAAAAGTTGGAAAACTCTCACTCACTCATATCAAAACTTCTCAGTGCACAGGATAAGAGTTTGCTACTGCTGACAGCTGGAGAGATTTCTCCTGGGCTCCATGTATTGGTGGTCCAAGCTTTAAGTTCAACATCTGTCTGGGGAGGTCCATGTGGGGAAGGGGAGTAATTGCCAAAAATCTGCTGTATATCCAGTTAAGGCTATAGCTTTGCATAAATAGGATTAAAGCTCCACAAGAGACCAATTTTAGTAGCGGAAAAGACCAAGTTGTTTTGATACCAGATGTGAGGTTGATTTCTGCAACTTTCTAGGAAACAGCAATACCTGTACGTGAGTGTTGTGGGCTGCTGACTTTTTGCAAAGTCAGGAAGAAGAATGAAATTATTTGAAGCCTTTCGAGATTTTTAAGCATGCATCTACCTCAAGGTATATTTCCAAAATGAAATTTTGTAGTTTTATCAACATGAACAGTCCCTTGACTGTGGTTTGAGGGAAGTTTTCTGATATATTTTCTCTGTGGAGGAAGGGGCAGGTCAAGTCACCTGCACAGTGGGAAGAGGAGGATGGGAGAGATGAGGGGACTGAAAATAGTGAGAATGAAGCTGGAAAGAAAAGGTGCCAGAAAAGATGATATATTGAATTTTTATAATGATAAATTGCCACTAATTGAGCATAATAGTAGGAACTGGTCAGCTATATTGTTAATCAGCTTACTAACTTAATATATTATACAGAGGGGAAAAACGCTGGGAAAAAAAGCATTTCTATCTGCAGATTCCAGTAAAATAATATAAACCCAACCATGTTTTCCAGAGCCTTAGTAACAGAACTGCAATTAGCATAACATTTCCAAGGACTGGGATAATTAAATACCAGATGTGCTTATTTATTTATTTAGGATTTTATCCATTTCCTATCAAGAGGAACTTTATTATTCACAGGAAGGAAAAGAGGGAGAGTGAATTGTCCCTCTGAAGTGGATGGGAGACTTTCCATCCCAGTTGCCATAAAACACCACAGGGGTTTTGTGAATTTTGAAATATAAATTGGACGTAGAAATTTTGTTAATGTTTTGTAGAGTTATTTTCCAGCACTCAGTATGGTGGAAATTTATCTTAAGGAAATAGGGATATACTGTATTTGTTTTTGACCCCTACCTTTTATTTTACTCAGCTACTATTCAGAATTGGCTTATCTGTTATTTTTGATAAAACAGCACCTCTGGCTGAGACATATTTGAATTTATTAAATAAAACCCAACCCAACCCAAAATCCTGAACTCAGAAAAATTTGGACTGGTGCCAACTGGACATATTTACTAGACAATTAAAATTAAAAGCAGATGAAGTTTTACTGAAAGACATAGCCAGGTATCAATTTATATTGCAGTAAAATGAAAATTAGATGCTAGAAGTTATAGATGAGCTGAGTTCTGAAGTTTTATTAATTATTGTTTGTATTTCTTGAACCAGGAAGTTCAGCCAAAATCATCACCTTCTCATGCAAGACAATGCACTAGAAAGTGATGAAAGTATAAATACTTCTTGTGTTCCAAGGAATTTAGGCTTCACTCTGAGTTCTTATCCCATGATTTACCACAGTTTCACTGAGTCTGGGTGTTCACAACATGGGAAAACACTGTAAATTGTGGGAGAACTGCAATATTGTGTGAAAGTACAGTGGTCAGAAAGATAAATACAGCATGCTCAGGGAAATAAACATCTGGAGACACTTGTGAAAAGTAAATCATCAAACATTTGAGAACTTTTCTCAAATCTTTGGTAGTCTCAGTTAAAGCAGAAGTAATTATTTATAGATATATACATGCACTATGCTTTTTGGTAATGCAAAAATACAACAGAAATGATGTGTGGTCTGATTAAAATTTCGGTGTGAATACATAGACATTGCAGCACTGTTATTGGAGTTAATGGGTACAACAAAAGATGCAGCAAGTGTGTGTGAAGAAATAACATTTCATTTAATCACACAGTGACTTTGTCAATTTTTGTGTCTAATGAATTAGTGGGAAGTGCATGGTTAACATTACTTTTCTCTGCTATTTAATTTGCTTGTTCTCAAAAAAAAAATCCAAATATAGAAATGCAGATTGACTTTGAGCCTATGTTTGGCACATTTTAGTCTATGCAGAGGCAAATACCACTTGGCAAGTGAAGGCCTTAGCACAGATTGACCAATACTGGACTACAAATGTTACTTTAAAGAGGCTGTTAAAGAAAAAGAGATTTTTCTATTGTTTTGGAACATATGCTGCAACTAACATTTAAGAGGAGAGCAATTTTTAGAGTATGCAAACCCTGATTTCATTGCTTTGTTCACATCCATCATTTTGCACTCTTGCAACTCTTGATGCTTTCGAAGCTTCTTGCTGAGGCCAAGCTTATTTTATATATTTTGTATATTTTAGTGAGTTTGCTAGAATAATGAGGAGCAAGATCACTACCCGAACATAAATTTTCTAGCATTTGGAACCTTAACGAAGACCTCAAAGGGTGCCACATCTTTCCTTTTTGACTGCTTAGCAACATTTTACATCACCATCATTCTTGTCTCAATTTTTTCTGTTTGTTTTTCCCCTGTTTTTCCTGTTTCCCCCCTTTACCATACCCATTTCACCAGGAGGATGCAGAGGCTTTGCTTTCCATTTTCCACCCAGTTGCTGGGGCTGAGATGCAGCAATGATGCTGTGCCAGATTTCTGCAGCAGCCCCACGTCCAAGGCTTCAGCTGCTGCATGTCCACAAGGAAGAAACACTGGGAGCACTTTCACTCTCATTCCTTTGCTTGGCACTTACATTAAAATGAATTCCAGCACTCAATCTATTTTGTTTTCCCATCCATAAATTGAACTGCTACCCTGAGATGCTGTGAGGATTAATGAATGCTTGGAAAGCTCGCTGCAGATGGAAAAAATACAGTGCTGCCTCTTCAAATCATTATGTATAATACTGCATAGTTCAAAAGTTGGGAGAATTTGTATAAAGGCTCTGGCAGATGAAGCAAGAAAATATTAAACCTCTTATTAATGGGGGAGCCACAGGTCTGTCTTCATTTGGCATCTCTTCGTGGTTCACACACCAGCAGGGCAGAGAATGATCCCCTCTTGAGAGCCTGCCCTTTGTAATGATCTTTGAAAACGAGGAGAGTTTGACGTGGGGAAATTGTGTTGGACGCTGATGGATGCTGTTCAGCTCTTGTGAAGCAGCACTGCTTAATTGTTTTCAAGCACGTTTCTTCCAAAATAACAAAGCACCCCTATGTATGTGGGTCTGGCCTTTCATAAAACGACTGCTTCTTAAACAAAATAATTTTATTCTAAACCTGGATTATATTTGTGAAAACAATCAGTATTTATGATGAGTTAGAATCCAGTTAGGTTTTTTAATTCTTTGTTAAAAAGTATTTAAAATTTCATTTTCTCCTTGGATATAAACATATTTTCCTGAGAATTATAACTTCCTAGGCAGAAATTTATGTGTAATTTTTTCATGTTTTAAAAATAGCTCTGAATAATAAGGAAAATGTAATGAAAATTGTGACACAACTCTAACTACCATAGAACAATGATAACATCTGTGGTGCCAAATATTGCACCTCTTCTCCATATTTTATGTAGGGTCAGAAATTCAGAGAAATACCAACTGCAGTACTACGGTGGCTTAGTTTCACAGAGTGAAAATTCTGGTAGAATTAAAAAATACGTAAACACAAAGATGTGTAATTCTAAGCACAAAAAGTTGTGCTTGGTGTTAGTGCAGCAAGCTACTTGACATTTGGCTGGTAATATACTTGAGCTGCTGTCTCACTTTAATTCAGAAAATATTTGATATTTCAAATATTCAAGGTGGTTCTTAATCAAAGCAGTGGGTTGTGTTGGGTTCAGATAAGCCACATGATGATACCATAGTGTGGTGCTTTCAGAGCTGTCTCTCTGAAGACAATTTAATTGCTCACCTAAAACTAGGTATGAAAAGAAATAATTTTGCAGAATATCAATGCCAGCTTTTCTTCATTCTGAGTTTGAGCAATCAGATTCCAGACCGAAATGCAGACAGCAAGGTCTGTAAAACCTGGAGAGCCTCGTTGGTTCAGCACCAGAGGGAGCCGCTTGCCCAGCTCTTGGCCATGTCAAGCTCAAAGAAAAAAAATCAATAAAATGGAAAAAAAAAAGGAAAAAAGGTAACTTGTCAAACACTGCCCACTCATGAAATATAACGTTTGAAAGTTGAAGCCATGTTTGGTGTGCTGATCTTTCTCCCAAATCTGACCTTTTTTAAAAAATTGATTACTCCTAATTGATTACATTCAAATTTTAATCTAGCTATCTTTTTCCTAGATTGTTGTCAGAAAAATATTCTGTGGCTCATGGATAGGATATTATAAAAAAAAATTATGATTGTCAATGACAACTCTAGCTTTGGATCTCTCTTTGCTATAATAATGTAAATACAGTGTTTGCATATGTGACCCTTTCATTTGTATTCTTAGCTGGTGTAGTGTAATACCTGGTAGGAATACAGATCCTGCTAATTATCCTTTGCTCAACTACCATCCCCCCTTTTTTTCCCCTCTTAGTAATCCCCTACTTTATATGGCATTAATGTGTATTCTCGTAGAATACTGAGAGCTGAAACGTGATATGATGATTGTGGTCCTCATTTGTAAAGTATAATTATTTAAGTATTTGTGTGCCACTGAAATTCATAGGTGCAGGGCTGAGCTGTGTAAGATGTATTTACCCAGAGTAAAAAACCCCAGAGAGTACCCTTCCCCCCAAATCACCTCCCAGGAGCTGGTGTAAGGTGTGTGTAGTCTATGTGCAAGTACAAAGGAGGAGGGAAGGGCAATACTGCCCTTCAGACCAAAGATGACTTGAACATTTGCCTAACTCTGAGTTGTCCAGGGTCATGGAATCAGCCTCTGGCAGAGCGAGGGATTGAACCTGAGCCTCTGAAGTCCTAGTCCAGCACCTTGTCCGTAAGATGTTCCTTCTCTTATCCTAACCACCATAAAACATGACCTCTGTGCACTGAAGATGATTCTCTCAAAGCTAGATTTGTAGGTTCTACTACCCCTGTAGTAAAATTCCCTTATTTACAGGCGTGCACACACAGGCAGACACACACGCACGCAAATCCTTTCCTTTGACAGGGGATTTGCTGATAAGGCAGTATAATAGCACTAAAATCAATTCATGTGGAGCTTCAAAGTTATTAAGCTGTAGCAATTTAAGTGTATTCAATCTGTCTGCTTAAGAGATTGCCAAGGCAGGTGCCTACTCACAGAGTATGTATGTAGGGAGTAGGTGTATGTATACACATACATACATGAATTTTTAGGATGTGTATATAAACATATATATACAAATAGCTATTTCAAATTCCAAATTAGGAGTTGAGTTTAGCTGAGATGTTATTGGGAGTGGAGCAGCTGAGAATTTCAGCACTCCTAGAGTGGTATGGCTTTCTTTTACTTGATAAGACAAAGCCCAATTTATGAGCTGCTAGGGCCTGAGTGACTGGACATGCTTCCCAATTTCACTTTGGAATTAAATTAATAAAATTCTTCTGCAGTTCAATATTTTAGAAGTTATGCTGCCAGATATAAATGGCAAATTAAATTAGTTTTCGAGTTCCTTTTTTGAGAAGATACAGAACAAATGTTTGTTTCAACAGTGCATTTCCCCTTTTTTACATCCCAAGATTCCTCCCTTATTGCACCATTGGACAATAAGTGTAACTGGTAAATCAATTAGTTTGAATTGCAAATCAAGGATAGGGCAGCATTATGGTTCTGTAATAGTGCTCAGTGTGAGATGTGTTCCTGGCTGAAACAGGGTCAGGGAATGCAGGTGACAAGAGGTATTTGGGTCTCGGTGACATGGACATCTTGAACTCAGGGAATGAAGTCCTTAAATGAACTCACATAGAAAAACTTGGCCAGAGCAACAAACTGACCTTAGGCAGCAGTTAATTCACCCAGCTCTGGTTCCTTTCCTTTCCAAGGTCTCCTGGAATGTTTGTGTGTCAATATCACTTGAGCCATGCTCCTGGATAGCATAGCAGCCATAGGATCAGTAATGGAGGCGCTGCAGACTTCACTGCCTTTTCAATCTTAATAAATTTCAAGAGCTAAAGTTTTCCCACTTTTGAAACAAAAGGAAGATGTACTCTTTGACAGTCTTTAAAAAAAGAAAAATAAAAAAGAATCATAACCTTAGTCACAAATTCTGCTGTTGGGTCTTTCAAATGTACTCTTTCACTCTGTTTGCAAGTTCAGATCCTAAACACTTGTTGGAAATGGACTAAACAACCCAGAACAGCTGAGAGACACTCCTCAGTGCGTTCTTAATGTGATTGATTTCATGTTTTTGGTCATTGATTCAGTCTTTGCTTTCTTTTTGTTTCAAAAACCAAACACAAATAAACAATTCATTATGATTTAGCTGGTTTCCCAAAGGACGTTTGGATTCCAAGTTCCAATAAAAAGTCTTCAGTTTTATGTCAGGTCGAGTACAGTGTTCTTAAAGCACAATTTGAAACTGTCATACACATGGCACTTTCTCAAAGGCTTTTGCAAATATGTTTTCTAAGTGAGGCTATTTATCCAAGAACCTTCTCCCAGCCAAGCTTTCAAAAAGCAGGAGCTGTTGTTTGTGTCTCAGAGGAAATTATTTATTACTAAGACAAAATTACTCTGCACTAACATGCTTCCCAGTGCAGGGTGATGTATTAAAATCTGGAGGATTTTGAAAAAATCACGGTGGAATAGGAGGGCAGCAGAATGGTACTTGAAATCCAATCAGTGTAATTGTAAATTGACCATCCTTGGTGGAAGTGCTCGAAACTGAGACAGAGCCTGGTTTGTGGGTTGTCCGGGGAGAGATCTTTAGAGAGGTTATGACTTGTTCCTTGGTGGTTCACCCTAATTTAAGCAGGACTGGGAATCATCTCTTTCAGCTACAGCCCAAACAGGCAGCATGATTTAGCTCATCTGAGGCTTAGCCCCAAGTCCATTGAAATCCATGGGAAATTTCCCATTGGTGTCAGTGGTCTTTGGATCACTTCTCAGTAGTTCTGGCAGTGTTACATTCCCATTAAATAATGACCTAATAATGAAAAACCCTGCATCCCTATCTGTAGTGTTTCCATGAAGAAACTTTTTCATTGCTTCCCTTTAAAAAGGTCTCAAGGACAATTATATGCTCTGTTATTCATCTAGATCTGTATGGAGTCTTCTTACCCAGAGCACAGTTGTGGAGCTCACACCTGCTGCTCTCCAAGGGCAAAGTGCACACAAAGTGCTCAGGTTTTGTACTCATGTCCCGTGATATCAATGAATACAGGTGACCACGTGACAGCTAAGGCATTCAGCTTAGACAAAAGGAACATTCAGAATTTGGCACACAAAGAGGTCATCAAATCAAAATTTCAGACTAGATTTTTAAGATTTTTTTGAAGGCTAGATGATTTTTATGACCGTTAATAGTATTTGTAGCTCCAGTGTGCAAACCAAGATAAGAATAATCAAATCTCATGCTTCAGGGCATAAGCTAATCACCTGCTGGGTTTGGTATAATTGGTTTAGTGCATTATACTTGGAAGGGAGGTTCACTTTCTCTGAAACTTAGCCACCCTCAGTGAAAGCATTTAAAAGGCCAGAGTTTCCTGATCCCCTTTGACAGCTCCTTTGTCTGTACAATGATGTGTAACCAGTGCCAGTGAACATTAATATTACAACCTTATTTTTTACTTAATGATTTAAAGCTGTTAGTAAGAGTTATTGCAGTTTATGTGGCAGTCTACATATGTATTTAAGGGTTCCTTGACATTTTTTGCTGGTGGAAAAGATGCCAAATGATGTAAGAAACAGACTTGCTGATAAATTTCTTAACAGTGTGTGCAGACACAGACACACATGCATTAATTAATGTGTTAAATTACAAAATAATCTATTTATCTATCTGTCCTGGTATCTGGACGTAGATAATTAGTGTGCTACTTATGAATAACTCGGAAATGTTTACAATGCTTTGCAGGCCTCAAATTAAACAAGTAATAAGTTATAATAACTGTTTGATTAACTCCTTGGCAGTAGAAGTTGGATTTACCTGACATGGAGCCTGTTTCTGGCACTGGATTCACCAGAAACCACCTGCTTGAAAGGATTAATTCTGTAATTGAATCTCTGCTGATGTTGGTGAATGTGTTTTGTTTTCTGGCATGTGGATGTGGAGCAGGGAAGCACAAACATTTTTCCCTTCCAATCCCCTCAATGGAAGCAGAGGGGATTGGAAGCAACGTCTGCAGCCTCTGCACTCTGGTGAACAAAGACCAAGTTAAGACTGGTGTCTTGTTAAAGAATAAAATAGAGTCTCATGCCCTTTAGCAAAATCAAATATAAAACAACAGGCAGCGTGATATCCTAACCAGAGTTCTCTAATATGCTCAAAAACCCCCTAACTGATAAATTCAATTCCATTGATTTTTGAGTAACTTCCGTTGAACTCTATTTGTTTTTTATTGTTAAATTAGATTTGGGGTTTCCCAGGCAGTGCAATATGTTGTTTGAAGGCTGTTTGCCCTGCAGCTCCACCAGTACACAGGATGACAAAGTTTTACTGGGTTGCTTTATGCTCTAACACTTTGATAGGCAGCAGCCTCGGCTGCTGTTAACACATCACTTTAGCTGGGCTTTCTCTTCTAGGAATTTATGAGCACCACCCAAGTTTTTACCACTACAAATAAGTTTCAACTAAAAATAGGACGTTGTTTTTCTCCCGGGTTCCAGGATTAAGTGTAAGTGACTAAAATTTAATGTAGCTCTATAGTTTATCCTAGAGATCAGGCAACAAAGTTTATCCTAGGAGAGATGCAACAAAGGATACAGGAGTTCTGAGCTTTCTGAAAGCCTGATGCAAGGCATCTTCCTGAAAGCCTCAGGCAGCCCTGTATATATATGTACATTTACAGAGGAGGATTTTTTCAAGCTGGGGAACAGAAAGACACAATATTGTGTTGGGATTTTCCCCTGTCCTTGCAGGGCAGGAGGGTCAGGGGCTAATGGTAGATCTGGAACTCCTCTAGTTCCTCAGCTGGACCTGCAGTAAATCGATATCTGGAGGGAGGTTTGAGCTCAAAAAAGTGCAGGAGTAAAGTTAAAACTTGTCTTGAAGTTTTTATTCCTTTTGCATAAAAGTCAAGATGTTGGCTGATACAAGAATAGGAAAGGAAATATTATTCTCTTAAGAAAGCAACAACAAAAGCACAAGCAAGTTCATGATCCGTGTGAAGTCCCCATATGCAGGTCTGCAGGAACTGTAACACTGCTGAAATATATGCAGCAGGGGTTTTTTTTCCAGATGAGCACTTTTTAATATAAGATTTTCATAATTTCCACACAGTGGTAATCATTTTATTGCTTTTCTTTATCTGTACCTATTACTGTTCATAGAGGAGCTGCTCAGTTCTGATAACCCAGTGGAAATGCATTCCAAGTGTAACCCAAGATTTGCAGAATTTCATAAAATTCTCTGAATTTCCACTTCAAAGTACACTGAAACAGTTTACTATGGCTCCTAATAGACATTTTTAGGTTTAGTATTTTGATCTGAAAGCAGTTATTTAATTTCTTGGTGATTTATGTTTCTTTTCTGAAAGAAATTAGGGTTTTCAAAGTTATCAGTCCATAATTAAGATTTTACAATTAGCTAGCCCATCACTGTAGTAGCAAAATATTGGCCTATGGGAATACAGAGAACAGCACTGGATAAAATAATCAGCCTTGCAGAGCCAACCCAACTGCACAGGCAAGATTTTGCTCAGAATTTCAATAGTTGTTACCAGATCACACATGAATAACTCTTGAAAAGGAAACCTACCCAGCCAGAAATGCGTTTATCTGTAGGCGTGCTTGCACTGGTTCTTATCCAAAATTTGTCTTTATTAAGTTAGTCAATCCTTTAAACAGGACCTTTAGTTTCAAGACTGAGGCTTGGTTTTTACCCTCTTGAGGTGCAGCAGTCACAAAAGAATGGTATCTGAAACGTGTGGAAGAGATAAACACGATTCCCACTGGTCACCATTGATATATTCAGACCCTGTCTTGTGTTGAAATGAATTTATTGTGTACATCTTTAGAAGTCAAGCACTTTAAAAGTAAAGCCTAAATTACAAAAATAAGCCTCTACTTGAGTCTACAGCAGGCTGTTAATGATTGTAATGGTAGAGTTTCTTTCCAGTAAACCTCAGAATAAAGCGTTTTCTTGAGCTGGCTGTTCTCAGAACGTCTTTTTATAAAGCCTTTTGGTCTCTGCTCAGGAGCTCTCTGTTGCCTTAGAGATACTCTTGTATATTGTGTGCATGAAATAAACCCAACAGAACTGCCCAGGGATTCTGCCACTGATTTCTGGTCAGTAAAATAACACCCAGGTCCCACCACAAATGGCTGCAGCTCCTGATGGTTTGCCAGGCTGGTTTGGACAGGCTGCATTGTAGATAAATGGAGGCATTTATTGTATACTTTGAAGACATTAAGGAATTAAGTACTTATTGTGATCCAAAGATGAAATGATGGAGACTTCTGGTCTACAGATTTTTCATATTTTTTCCCCGCCAGGTTACATTTGCTTTGATTGAGTGGTAGAAGTTATTTTGTATTTTTCTCTATTTTGTTACCTTGGATATAGTTTTCATAGTTTCATGCAGTCATAGAAATCCCTAAAGAATAAAGACATAAATCTCTATTTGATACTGCCATGATGAGGGAAATAATTTGTCATTTTCCTTAATTTTGTTTGTTTCCACTAGAACTGCTTTTAAGGGAAAAAAAAAAAACAGCCCTGTAATTTGTGACTAAAACCCTTCCACATTCTCTATCTGTGTAGCTTCACTGATTCTAATGGCACTGCACGAATGCACGCAAAAGCCAAAAGCCTTCGTGCTTATTTTAGCAGTACTTTGGTACTTTTTCAGACTATCAGACATGATTTTGTATTTTTATTGTCATGGTTTGAGGACTGAAGCTCACATTAATTTCCACCTTTCACCCTTAAAATCTGAAGCGCTCTGCAGCAGAGCAGAGATATTCTCACATTCACATTTTTGAGGTGTAAGAACTAAGATAGAGTGAGACATAGAAGCTGCTGAAAGTCCCAGAGAGGATATTACCTAGTGTCCCAAAGAACATCTCTGTCTACAGGGATGCATTAAATATGGCATTAACTCCTCAACCCACACTGACTTCACTGCAAGTCAGTTTCAGTCCAAACTTTGCCTTTTCAATAAATTAAAAGTGAAGCTGGGAAAAATACATGCTGAAGGTTTTGACTTTGGCAGAAAAGCCTTTCACTTACACAGAGTTCCTCCATAAAGTATGAGCAGCTGAGATTTGTTAGAAAGAGAAATATAAATATTCTTTACTCCTTGAAGATTTTTCTTTAGGGTTTTCCCAAGAGATAATGATTTGTGTAAGATTTCAATGACCATATCACTAATAATTTAAATATTTCAAATATTAATGAAAAAACTTCCATTGATCAAATATGAAAGAAAGCACTTTTTTTTTTTTTACCAGCTGTGGAAAAGGTGTCAAACCTTCCAATAAAATTGCAATAGGGCATGATGCTACAAGGTGTCAAGTATCCTCAATCGTTGTATTTTCAGGAAATATAAAGATTTTTACTATTTTAAGGAAGGCTCTGTTTGTTTTTAAGGAACTATTACTGGTGTCTATAAGATTCTTGTAAATATTTAAGGACTGTTTCAATGTAGGCATGTGATTCAATGGAAGCCTTTCACACATAATTAGTCAAGTTGTAGTCCAGGTTGGATAAGTGCTACAGAAGAGTCTAAATATTGAACAGCCAAAGCCAATCTGACTCTAATGTAAGCAGCTGCTGTAGCTCTTCCAGGAGGAATCTGCTTTTTGTTTCTCTTTGGTCTAGCATGTTTTTCTGGCTCTTTTATCCTTTTGAGTAAACAGAGTATATGAGAGTCTGAGTCTCCAAGTGCACATGTATAATTTAATTTTTACAAGAAATTTCACTCCTCCTAGCACAAAGTTAAACGTATGCGTGTATGCAGAATCAAAGCTTTGGATTACACTCAGAAAGTGTAAGTAGGAATTTGGCTCTGGAATGAGTTTTAATCTACCCCTTTTATTTGTCCTCACATTTATTTTGATGCACAGAGATATTTTCCACTTAAATCAGGTTTGTACTGATTTAGTGCAGCAAGTATCCAGCTCCTCCATTATTTCTGACTGGCTTTATTACAGGAACTGCAGAGAATCTCTTGTTGTGTGTGCACCAATGTGTTGCAGTTTAAATAAATAATTAGAAGTTGGAATAAAAATGGAGACATATAAATATATGAGCTTCTATCCCCCATACACACACTACATACAGTCTTTGTTGTTTCTGAGGAGAATTAGGCCTCTAACTCTTTCCATGCTCCAGTATGGAACTAACATGTCAGTGTTTTATTCAGTGCTTCTCAAAGCTGCCCATTAACTCGAATGCAGCTTGCATTGGGGTTTCTTATCCTAGATAAGTGGTAATAGCTATTAAAAATGTGGTTGGGCCGAGGAAACAGTCTTCCAAAGATAAACCCACAAAAATCTGTCTATATTATCATGTGGAGCTCACCCTCTTGGTGCGATCCTACAAGCCGACTGAGTTGACCCACCAATTATTCCTCAGCTCAAAGTGAATTTCTAGGCTGATAAATCTGTGCTAGTAACCTGTAAAGATATGAACTTTGTCCCTACAGAGGTGTGATTTTAATCTATCATTTAGAAGGTATTTGTAGCTAGCTTTTTGTGCAGTAGATTATTGATGGTGCCTCTTCCTTTATGCTTGGGATGTCAAGTAAGTCAGGCAAACTCTACAGAATTTCAATGGACTGGCTCAGACCTCTCTGAGGCAGCAAATAAACTGCAGAGTGGATTGTGTTTTCATATATTTTGCAAATGCTTCAGAGGAAAATAGATCACCACAGATACCGAGACACGTATATGATTCAGTCTGAAACATGGACACACTTCCAAAAAAATGCAATAAAGGGCTGTCCTTTTTATTTGCGGATGTCAGGCTCCTGGAAACATGTGAGCTGTGGTGATCTGACACCAGTTACATTATGGCTGCTTCCAGAATTCTCATATTTGGGTAGTATGATTGAAGCTTTAACACAGTGTGCTCTGCACAAATGACAGTACTTTGGGCAGAACATGACAGATTTTAGCACACAGATTAAAGGAAAGTTGAAGTGACTTTCTGCTCCTCTTGATTATCTTTGTGCGTGTGGTCTCATCCTGTTGCAGCATGTATGGAAATACACTGCATGTCATAATCTCTGGTGCAAAAATGAAAAGCATGAAAATGAGTGGAGACGGTTCTTTTCATCACGTGGAAATTGCTGAAAGATGCTCTCTTGGTGATGGTCTAATCACTTTGTACTCTTCCTTATCAGTAGTGTTGAGCAGGGATGTAAATTGTGGTTCAGTTTAAACGGCATCAATTTCGCAAGCTGGTTGAGAAAAGCCATCCTGTGTGCCTGGTTTGGAAAACTCAACTTCCCAAAGAACATCTTTGGGAAGTCATGTCGGATCAGAAATCCATTTAAACAAAAGAAACTCAGAATTTGTTCCTCTGAGTCTGGGTGGTAAAAGTGCTTAATATTTCAGGTGGGATTGGTGGGAAACTTGCACTCAGGGCTGGCTGTGGAGGCTCCGTGTGCATCTTCTGGCACTGCAGATTTTATTTTTCTTACCCATAAAAAAGAGCTTTTATTGAAGCAGTGTTTATTGGAGACCTACTGCAGGGGTCCACACAGGATGATAAATCAAGGTTGATGCATTTACTGTATTCTTCACTGGAAGGTTTTGTTCTATAGAAGCAATCCTGATTATCATATTTTTGTCACTCTGGAATTGAAAACCCCAAGAAACCTTGTGCTCTTGGGCACTGAGTCACCAGGGAGTTGCAAGTGATCCCATTGCCCTCACAGTGATGCCCAAGACATCCTCACCACGCTGGTTGGTGTGATAAAGAGCCCATGAGGCACGGTGAGGATTGTGTCTCATGTGCAGAAGCAAAAATGTCATCCCATTGCTGTATAGAATCAAGAGTGGGACTGTGGAATTTAATATCAGTTCAAAACCCCATCATCTCTCTGCAATGCCAAGACTGCAAACAGGGAAGCCATCCACTTACCAGTTGTGGTTGGAACATGGATATCACTGTAGTGCAAAATAGCCAGGCACAAACCAGATTATTTCCTCATAACCCCAAACGCTTATTAATGTTAACATTATCATTCATTATTTACCTTTTCTGTATTTAGTCTCTGCCTTAAAGTGCTTTATAATCAGGAAGAAGTTTTTACCCATCTAATCCCAGCTGGTATTTCAGAATCTACTTATACTCAATTTTTAATATTTAGGTAATATTTTTTACTCATTACCAGCATAATTCTACAACTGTATTATAATTGTTAATGGCCAATTAAAGCAGATTAGGATTTTTCAACCTGAAAGATATTGAAATAATTCCTTAGCATGGAGATTAGAAACATTTTATCATTTCAGTCAACACTTAATTTGCCTCGCTACCTGGTCATATTAATTTTGAGAAATTTCAGTGCTCAAAAAAAAACTCCCCTAAAAAAAAAAAGTGAACTTCAGCAGGTTTGATCATCCAAAAAATTAATAAAGGATCGCAGGTTGCACATACTTTTGATAGCTGTGTTTCAGGTTTTGTTCCTTAACTGGAACAAATATTTTTTGCAAGTCATGTGAAAAGGTTTGTGGTATGATGGATAATGCATTGTGAATAATTAGACAATGTGAGGCTGTAAATCCCAAGCAGAACAATGCCTCTCTTCCATTAGTTGTTTCTCCTGTAAAGGGCAGTGTACAATGATGGAGCAGAGCCATTCATTTTAGATACATTCCACTTGCAAGTAATCTTTCATGTGAAAGGAAAACTAGATGTATGATAGTTTATATGTCAATTAAACCATGCTAGGAATGAAAGAGCAGTTTCAGAAGCCGGAAAACAAAGTTTTTCAGATGGAGAATTAGCTCTTGGCTAGAGACTAATACCTGAGCAGTGGCCTCATTATGGGCCTACCTTCCTTGGCTTCTGGCATTTAACAATGAGAATGAACGGGAAGGACTTGTCTGATAATTAGTGTGGGTTGGGACATCTGAACTGTCCCAGCAAGAGCATCTGAACTTTCCCAGTGTAATGAAAGAAAACTTCAAAGAAGTCATTATTCTTTCAGTTCAGTTGGCGGATTGGCTGATTGGGTTGGGGTTTTTTAAAGGATTAGCTCCCTGCTGTGGCAAATAAGTATTGAAATGCTGGAAATGCTGATTTTCAGAAAGACTGTTCAGAATGAAAGCTGTTTTTCCTTTCTATTAATCTTATTCCCATGTGCCACTAGAATGTAGAAGGTGGAGAAAATGGGGAGGAATCTGCATTATGATAGGAGTGCACTTTGACCTGGTTGTGATATCATCTCCTTTGTTGGATTGTGGAGTTTTTCATGCTGGAATGTCAATCAGCTGTTGCAAATTCACAGGTCTTTAAAATAATTGAAGTGGATGAAAATGCGCCGATTAGGACAATATTCTGGAATGGAAGGATATATTCACAAGTAGAAAGTTCTTTACTTTTAGCTGCTGTGTCAAGTCTCTTTAAAGCCACTATTTCTCTGCTTCTTGTCCAAAGAAATAATTTTCTATAAGCTTCTCCAGGTTTTTTGCCTTTAGCCACAAGGACAGGCATGCTTCATTTTCCAGTGCTGGTAGCATGCCAATAAACTAATAACACAGTGTTCTTCTTAATGAGGTGGCAGTTTTCCTACCTCTGAAAATTAAGAATGTCAGTCTGCAGCAATTTGGCATGAGGTAGCTCTGCTCATATCACTCTCTTCCAGTGGCAGCAAGAACAAAGTGTGGTTATTATCCATAAGCCCAGATCGAACTCGAAGTTCTATATGTAATATATCTCTAGCTCATCCCCTAATCAGCAGTTAACCTATAGAGGTGAGAGAGGCCTTCCCATAAGTATTGCTGCCCAATATCACACAACTGGCAGGCAGGAGTGGGAAGGACTAGACAAAAAATAAAACATTAATCACCTCCTCACCGCAGCCTATAGATATTTGACTGTGCATATTATTGTGTAAGCAAAACAAAAGAGATCAGCTTATGGATGTTGAAAAATTAAATCAACCTTTACTTAGAAGAACTACTTGTACTTCTAAACTAACAAGACTCAGAAAAAGCAGGATGCTGCAAAATGCAGTGTAAAAATGCCAATAATTTTACATGGATCTGGTGTGCTCTTTCTGACAAAACAGCCCTTGAGTAATGACAGCAAATGCTGTGGCAAGTGAAAAGAAAATACTTGTTATTTTAAAAAATGCATGAGGTCAGAGAAGCGACTGCAAGAAATGACAGTAGATCTATGTCCTGTGTATTTTCAGTCTTTCTGCTGACTCTTGTGGAAAAATAAGTATGTGCTATTCTTTACACCAGTTAGCATTGCAGAGCCATCACATCCCTGGGAAGGGATGAGCTGATTTCTGACCTGGCTGTATTAATTAAGTCCCAAACGTAGACTCTCTATTGTAGATGATGACACATGGACCATAAATATCTCAACTTGATGTTCAGATCTCAGGCAGATTTTTAGTGGTAAAACCAAGAAAACTTAGTAAGTCAACTGAATCTCATCAGGAGTCACAGCGATGAACATTGAACTCACTGACCCCACTTACAGACTCATTTTTTCATTATATAATTACATTTTAACAGAAATTTCTTTTGGTCCTTGTCCTTGAAGTCCTATTTGTTCATCCACAAAACAGATGCTCTTCAGTTCACGGGTAGACCAGCTCAGCACAATGAAGACATGATGACTTTAACTTCTGTAAAAAAGATGGAACTTTTTAGTTCCTTCCTAATCTAGCCCAACATACAAATGCTATTTAGGTATTAAAAGAAAAGCAGAGAAACTTCCCATTCAATAACTGTATCTTTTTCCTTGTGCATTTGTCTTTTCTTTCCTCTTTCCATGCTTACACCTCCTTTTTTTCTTTTCCTTGTTGTTTAAAGAGCTCCAAGTGGAGAACATGTTTAAAGGATGTGGGACTGTTTCTGAGGATACTAGGAAATTACTGTGTGATTAAAAATGTGAATTTACTGTTTTATCCACTGATAATGTTTAACTGTCCTGTACTGCTAAGGACTTCTTTAATTTTAACAGATGGCACTCTTTTTCATCATTGAAATCATAAACCCTTATGTAATTTACTTACATATAATTTTTATTTATTTCCTCACACATTCTTAATTTTTGGAATGTGTTAGTTCTCAGTGGATTCTGCCATGCAGCACTGTACTGTGCCAAATATTCAGCATTGATTTTCATATTGACTTATATCAATCGTGCCATTAGTGTAAAATGGATGGCAAAACACGTTGAATATATCATTCTGAATGTTTTCATTCTTCAATCTGATATTAATAATTCAGAATGTATTTAAGAGACAATATGCATTTAAATCTATGCCAGGAATTGAAAATATATTTACCACAAGCCCTTCTGACTATGTTGCTTATGTGTTGGCTTGTTCACTGTATTTTTTCCTTTCTCTCTCTCTGCCATGTATATTCCCTCCTTCTATCCCATCCAAAGCACTGCTACAAAAGCCTGTCCTGCTCAACCCCATGACTCATCAAACAAAATCACTCAAGGTCCCAGCTGATGTACTTGTATACTCTCAAATTATTCCTATTCTCTCTTTTCTACCAAATACTTTCTGCTCTAGAAAAAAAAACCAAAAAAACATGTTCTTTTCAGCAAACTTTTTCTACATTGATGCACCAAGTCTCCAAGAATTTTCAGCCTTCCTGTGAGGCAGATGGGAAATTTTGTGACACTTTCAGTTACTTTTAAAATGGCAGTTTTGGATGAATTCAATATGAAAATGAAATTCTGACTGAAATAGTAATTCTCTGTTTTTATTTTCATCTTATCTTGGATTGTGTTTTCACTAGCTTTGTGTTTACAGTTCAGTTGTGTCAACTATACTCTGTGTTTTCCCGCTTGCCTAACCTACTCCTCACTGATAAGAAACACTTTTCAAATGTATATTTTATTGCTTAAATGCAAGCTGAACCTTACCCTAAACTCCACCCCTACTGAGAAAACTTTTCCAAATTATCTCCCCTTACTGTTATTTTTCTGTGGTTCAGATGTGTGTGGCTTTTGTCATTCCTGTGCTCTGTTTGTTGTACATAGTTCTGTGCTCATCCCTCTCCTGCCATTTCCATGTTTTTTCTCAAAATGTAGTCATGCCAGAAACCTTTCCTTCTCAGTTGAGTGTGCCAGTAATCACTCCTCATTCAACATGTTCTGACTGTCATTCTGTGTTTTCTCTCATGTTGGTTCTTCTTGTCTCCTTCTGCATTCAGACATTTTGTGACAGCAGGTTATATTATTCCATATTGGTAAAACACCATGTGAATATATAAACTTATATACATGATTTTCAAGAATCATGCAGAAACAAAGAAATGATATTTTAAAATTTTTTGGGATTGATTTCAGTTTGGCATGTATTGACTTGTGCTGAAATTGTGATTTTTTTTTAAGTTGGTTGATGCTTGAGTCGTTCAGATGGTGAATATCTGACAAGGAGCAGTACAAGGCAAAGTGAGGCCTAGGAGTATTTGGGACAGAGAGGTGTGAAAATAATCAGTTGTGTAGATGACACAAGTAAATGGTATTATGCCAGCTGATTTTAGTTTCTTTGTGAGGTTACAGCTCTACATGAACAAACTACTTTGTCTGCTTTTGCTGTTAAGCATATCTTTGATATTGATTTCAGAGGTGCTTTGTCTGCATCTTTTTTACCTTACTGGAATTACAATATTTTCATTTTCATGGTGGATAACTTTTAAGCTAGCAAGTCTGTTGTTAAGTGGACACTGTCGTATTTCTGTACAACTTCTTTGTACTTTTTTACTCATAGAAGGTGTCAAGGAAAGCTTTTTTATGACTAATCCTTTGTCTATTTATCGTGCATTTTCCCACCTGCTCTTCTGATGGGTCTTTGTGTTAGTGGCTTTTTGTCACCTTCCATTCTTGTCCCCCTTATTATCAGAGATAGTAATGGTTCTGTTTGGGGAGCTGGGCATGACTCTGGTGCAAATACTATAGCTACAGGAAAAATGTGTTGGCAAATCTCTTCTCTTCTCTGAAGGATATCCATGACCACTGCCAGCACAGGATGGGAGTTTTTACCCCACCAATGTCTTTTAAGATCAACATGCCCATGCATGGTTAAATCCATGGGTTACCCAGTCTGATAATCACTCAGTAGTATCATTTCCTTCTTTTTGGATGTAGCTATGAGAGCAGAACCAGGCAAACTCTGCCAGGCTGGACCTTCTCAAAAGTTAATGCATCGTGTTAAGGTCTGAGAGGTGCAGGCCTATAAAAAGCTTGATCTACAGAATTCTTATAGTCTTGAATTCCACAGAAGTGGAGATATCAGCTGTTTCTGAGTTGTTTATCCTTTCTCAAGATCATACCTTTGAAACCACTTTCACCAGATAAATTCAGCCAACTGGTTTTTTTAGCTTCAAATTTTCATAATTTTACCTTGAATTAGTTGGAACACAGATCCAGCTGCTTCTGAATGTAGTCCTCTGAGAATAAAAATTGAGTCATTATTAGTCACATTAAAGCTTATTGAGCTTATTAGTCACATTAAAATACCTTAAGTCTGAACTGAATGTCTCCAATTCTGCTCCAAATTTTTCTTGATAGTAGATTATTGAAGTACTAATTTTAAGTTAACCTTCATAAATAAGGGGATTGATAATCAAGTTATATTTTCTGTGTGTAAATTGTAGTGTTATATTTATGTGTTGTGTCATTGTCTAATTTATGATTAAAACAACTTTCCATTGTGCATGCATTTCCTGACTGGTTTTGTTTCCTGGTGTGCAGAGTCACATAGCACAGTGTACAGCCAGAGTATTTACTGTGGTTTTTTTTGACAGGGTAATACAGAACATTTTCTAACTTATCTCCAGAAAATCTCAGAGATCTGACAAGATAATAGCATTTGCCTGTTTCCTGTGCCTTTTCCTCTTTAGTTATTCAGTCTCTTATCTGGTGCTGTGAGCTCCTTAGCTAAGTGCTACTTGATTATTTAATAACTGAGGTGCTTTTCATAATGCCTATCATGCTGCCAGCAACCATGCTGTTTATTTCATTCTTGTTCTGATCAATTGAGTATTAACTAATTACTATTTTGGGTTATCTCCAAAGGCTCTTTGCCTCTGCAGAACCCTCCATTAGAAAGATGTTGTATCCTAGCACTCAGTCGTGTTGAGGTGTGTTGTAACTAATTAATGGAGAGCAGTAACAAATAAATTCCTCGGTCCCAAGTTGTGCAGATTGCCAGCAATGCTGAACTGTGCACATGAAAGTGCTCTGTAGATCTTGAAAATTATTTTCCTTTTTCTTATGCTGAGTATGGCATAATCCTGTTTAAAATATTTTGTTTGGTGCCCTAAGCCAAACATCTCCACCAGGCCTGTGGTTAGAGGCTATGGAAATGGCCAAGCACCCATCAGGGGTTGAGAGCACTTACTCTGCACCTGCACAAGAGCAACTGGTTTCCTTTCCTCTGCATGGAGCCCAATTCACTCTCCCCAAATCAAGCTCTCACATCAGTCTGCAGTAAGTGGGGAAGATCAGGGGATTTGCTTCAAAATTGCTCTGCTGCTCTGGGCTCAAATGTGAATATAAAAACAGCCTTTGTATTGATATCTCTGCTGTCTTTTCCTCCCTTACTCTTTGTATTACTTGTAGGAAAGACAGATCTGACAGAGAGGTGGCTCGGTGATCACAAGGTTGTTAACTGTGGCTTGCTTGTTGGTTGGTTACGAGGAGCTCCCACGAGAGAAGTGACTCTGAGGGAGTTTTAGATCTTGTCCTCCAGAGTGTTTACTGGTTTTCTGCTTGCTGTTGAAAATCTGGAAGAAAAAGCCCTTTCAATTACACCCACTCCTCAGTCATTGCAGGAGGCACCTGTAACCACTAACTTTTGTAGAAATATTTGTCCTGCAAAGATGCAGCAGTAATAAAAGCAAGTTACTGGTGGAGACAACCTGAAAGGTGATCAGGGCATGCTTTTAGTGACAGCAATTGTGCCTGCAGCTTCCATGGAGACAGATTGAGCATCCACAGAAGAGCAGCAGAGGTGGTGAAGAGTCCAGAGCACATGAGTGATGAGAAGCAGCTGAGGGAACTGGGGGTGTTTAATCTGAAGAAGATGAGGCTCAGGGGAGAACTTACCTCTCTACAACTCCCTTAAATGAGGTTGTGGTGAGGTGGGGATTGGTCTTCCCTCCCAGAAAACAAGAAACAGGACAAGAGGAAATAGCCTCTAGCTGTGCTAGGGGAGGTTTAGAATGGATATTAAGAAAAATATCTTCACTGAAAGGGACGTTGAGGACTGGAACAGGCTGCCCAGGGAAGTGATGGAGTCACTGTCCCTAGGGGGATTTAAAAGGTGTGAGAATATGGCACCTGGGGTCATGGCTTAGTGGTGAGTTGGCAGCACTGTGTCAACAGGTGGACTTGATGACCTTAAAAGTCTTTTCCAATCTAAATGAGTCTATAATTCTATGATTTATATTAGCAACTGAGATTGTAAAAGGGATGTCAAAAACCAAGCTTTGAACTCTACATCTCCTTAAATGAGTAATGTCAGAAATCGTAACGGAATTGGGGAATGCTTTGAATTTAGTTCTTGAGAGAGGAATCTAGTGATATTCCTTCAGGCAGTTCATAAGAGAGGCTGCTAAGAAAAGAATAACAGGGAGTGATTTACATTATCACCAAATTCAGTCTTGAACCCAGTAATTTTGGTGTCAACCTACAATTACAGGCAATCACTTCCACTCGGCTGGTTGTTCCAGTCTGTTACTGTTTACAGTGTGTACTTACCTAATGCTCAGCATTGTGCTGAGCTGGTTCTGCTTTTGTTGCAATTAATCAGCTATGTTATGTTTTCTTCATGATGTAAGGTCGTTTCTGTGAAAAGTTATAGGCAGATAAAAGTGTTTCTGGATAAAAGAAGAAAGTGGCTTTTTCAGTTCTTTCCCTGCTCTCCACTGCTCAGTAGCCTCACAGAGATTGTGTGTACCAGCTTGTGATCTGGGAAGATTAAAAGGGTTTCTTAATATAGGTGTGATAGCCACGGAAAATCCTGTCAGCACATTCCACCTGGCTTGGAAATTTCTGAAAGAATTTTTGAGAAATACTGCCACAGGGCTGGAATCCCCAAGGCACTTTTCACTGGGATTTCCAGGCACTGCAGGTGATGGAATGTGCAGCAGAGGCTCCTGCACCCCCTGTGGCTGGTGGAAACCACTGCCCTGCTGACAGGACAGATCCTTGGAGGAGAGGCAAAGGACATGACACATGCCAGATTTCAGACTGCAGAGAACATGCTATGGGACCAGTCCTTCTGTTTCTGAGTATAAGCATCAGATTTGTCAGCAGAACTTTTAAAATGCTCTTTTACCAAAAGTAATTAATTGAGTTTGAATATTACCAAGCTGGAAAATCAAGTTTCTTTCATTCTTGGCAACAGGCTGAATCAGTTAAAACTGGTTTTCAGGTAGCCTTAGAGTGTGGAGATGTGACTGAATTGCCCTGGCCTTAAGAAAGCTTTCTCATGTCCTCCTTTCTGGTGCTCAGAAAAACCAACAGCAAAACTTATTGGATTGCTGATGGTCCCAATTTCTCATGGATTTGTTTGCTTGCTTTGCTAGGAACATACCAGGGTTTAATGCATCAGCAACAGTTTTCTCTTGCATCCTGCAAAGGTCCCAGGAGGGACCTTTGTGAGCCTGAGGCTCCCTGTGACCAGAGCCCCTGGGAAAGCACCCAAGGTCCCACTGCTGTCCTCAGTGACACAGAGTGATGACACTGACATTAATGTAACACCAGTAGTGTCATTGATGATCATGCTAAGACTGAAATGAGACCAAGAAAATCTTAAGTATCTTGTACTGGTGAATTGAAAAATCTCAGCTGCTTTCATGTGAATAATTTCATTGCATCACTTGAAAAAGTCCTGGAGCAGTTCCACCCTTGTTTTAGTTGTGCATGTTTGGAAAAGTGAGAAAATAAAAGAGATGCAGGTTTTAGGCTTTTCAGTGAAACAGCTTACAGACAATATTGAAGTTTAGAAGATAATTACTAAGACTTCTGTGTGACACTTGATCCTCTTGTTTTCATTAGGATCTCTAGCTTTCTCAGGAACAGAGGCCTTTGTGAATTCTTGCTGTTACAGCTTTGTGTTTAAAAAAAATTAATCTAACCTTTTGGATAAGTTTTCTGTAAATTCTTCTCATTAGGCAAAACATTGTGTTTGATTCATTTAACCCATCTACTTGTGTGATATGGCAGCCACTTCATTAAACATCTCGATGAGGATAAACAGAAAGCAAGCTGTTTTGCAAAACCAAGCTTTTGTGTTATGTGCTAAACTTATTAGTCGTTCCAGTTTTCCATATTAAAAGATGATTAGTGCTCATAGCATAAAAATTATAGCATATAAAAAACTGAAAATGTTTTTATAGCAGGCACACACAGAGATACGCACACTTAATTCTCACACAATGACTAAACACCCATTATATATCAGCTGATATTTTCACATAATTTTCTTTCTTTTAAATAAAATCTTGCCTTTCTTACCCAAATCTGCAACTAGTAAGTAAGTTATGCAGTGTAGCACTATGAAAATAAGACCTTACAGCATAAATTTAGGCTGAAGAAATGAAATCTTGTAGTCAAAGAACAGCACTCCTTAAAGACCTGTACCTACCTAGAAATTTGGGGGAGAGCATAGGGGCCAGTCTGTGGGGAGCTTTTCATCATGTCACTGTTGGGAATGCAGAGGTGAACACACTCCAGGTAGCAGCTCCTCAGAAGTGTAGGAGTTTTGTGTCTTTTACTGCCAGATTTGGATGTCTGCAATGATTTGGTTTCCACAATCACTGTGCCTGATTGGGCCACAACTCCTTGCAGAGAGATGTGTTGCTGTGTCCGGGAATATTTCTACTCTCAGCCTTGGTGTTCCTTATTTTAGCCCACAAATCTTAGGAGTCTTTGATTGCCTTGTGACAAAGGAGTGAGGACAATTTTAGGTCAGGGGAATTCAACCTTTGAGTTGATTACTTTGACAGAAAGTAATCGGGGAAAACAGGTGAAGTGAAAGTTTTGCAACCTGAAGTACCTGTGAGGACATGATTTTGAAATTCATGTGTGTCACTTACACCTTTGAACTCCTTTGTGGTGTGATGCACACCATGCTGAAGATCCTTCATACATTGTGTACTCTTTCAAAGCTGAACAGACATTGCAGCTCACCCTTTGATAGCAACACAAGGCTCTTCCTTACTATGCATTTAAGGTTGTTGTGTGAGTGTATGTATATCTGCAAAAGAACCTCCAAGGGTGATCTTGGCTTTGCTTCTGGTCAGGATGCATTTTTGCATAGCTGTTACTTAGAAATGCACTCTCAGGTATTGTTGAGTTGTTATTTGCTAGAAGTGCTTGCTGCTTTAGTGAGCACTTCTACTTTGATCCTGATCCTGTCACCATTGAAAGGCTGTTCCCATGTGGATGAATGATGTTCTCTAAGTACCTGGGGTGTGAGGCAAAGCAGGTGCTGTATGGTGAAGGGTGAGAGAATCCAGTCCCCCAGGACTGGGGCGTTGCTGGGGAGATGAGAAGGACTGAAGATGAAAGGAGCTCACTGTATTATAACATTTTAAAAAAGGTTATCTTTATTCTTCACCCACACAGACCTTGTCCAGGCTGTTGTGTTACGGCTGCTTAGTTCTAGGAAAAAAAATTCTTCACTCTTGTATTTCTGCTGCTTTGCTTTCTTGGGTTTTGGAGCCTGTTTTTGTTTGGGTTTTTTTCAAGTTGGAAGAAGGAAATGGAATTAGGGAGAGATAAAGAAAGCCTGTTAGGTATGTTATTGTATTATTAAAATAGAAACACCCACTAAGTGCCTTCCATTCCTGGAAGATGTTTTTTTCTATCTTTACCACAGAAAAAGCAAACAGTTTACAACTCTTCCTAAACACAGGCCCAGCTTGTACTGGATGCTCCATTTCAGGGCTTCATCTAATCAAGACATGGAATAACAGGAAGCCTGAAAAATCATCTCCCAAAACAGTATCAAATTATCATTCTTTTTATTCCTGCAATGCCATTCAACTTCTCAGTGCAGTTCAACTGCATAGGCCTTTTTTGGCTGCAAATGTAGGCAGCTGTTGGCTTATGATACCAAAATGTAGCCAAAATTATCAGTTTGGTGGTTTAATGAGCATTGGTATTCATCCTCAACATTTTAGAAGACATAAGATGTAGTGCAAAAAATAGAGGTATCTCCCCTAATTAATAGGAATTTCACTAGAAATCAGAAACCCTAACAAGTTTGGGTGAGTTTCTGTAGCCAGGCTTTTGAACATGTACTTTTACAACAAAATCAGCATAAATGTCATGGTCCAGCAAGTAGTGGGTCTTGTCACTCTCTGATTTGAAAGCAAAACTAGCAGATGTTGACACAATAACTGTAGGAAATACAGTGTCACTTAATGTATTATATCTTAAATGTTGGGTTATCTTGTTATTTGAGTATTTACTTTGGTAGGAAGGTGTGCCAGAGGCATGAGCGTGTTCAGCTGAATAAAATTTGCTTTTAATAAGCTTTAAATTCTTCTGAAATTAGACACAGCCACACTTCAGGTGGAAGCTTCCTTTCTTGTTTGGATTACCTGCCCTCCAGTTAAACAGTGAGCTGTTTTTTGCCAAGCAAAGCAATAAACCTTTTGGGTATGGTAAAGGCAGAGCACACAGACCCTTTGGGTGGGTTCTGAAATGTTTATGCATGCAGGGTTGTAAATGATGCACAGTGTACTAATGAATGGCACCCAGGTAGCCCAAGTGGCACATCCCTGCCAGATGGAGCTCTTTACAGTATTGGTCAATGGAGCAGGATTTCCATAAGATAAATGGGGCTAATAAAGCACAAAGCACTTGTGGCTACGCCGTGACTTGTGTATGCTTTCACTGTCAGCATGAATTTTGCAGTATTAAAGATCACCTAAACATGATCAAATTCAAAATTGTAGCTGGGTGCAAGCATAAGAGTGGGTTAACTGGTTAAAACAGCTGCTGAAAAAATGAACATATGGTAGTTCTCAGTCATGGTAACTTGGGACTTTACATGTTATAGAAGTTAAACATTTGTCCTTTTTTCACATGCAAGTTTAACAAGGTAACTCAAGACAATTGTTCACTCCTATTTTCTCCATTCATACAAAAACTGCTAGTAAATTAAAAAAACCTCACTAATCTCAGCATAGAAAACCCTATAATCTGTCTTTAATGTCATGTAACCATCATTATAATTTATTATTTATATGAGGGATGAAAGAGCTGAGCTTACATTAAGCTGGCTGGCAACAGAGGTTACACTTCTAGAGAAAACCAGAGAAGATTGTAACAGAAATGAGTAAATAATGAATTTCCTCTTCATTCTTCTGTTTATATTTTATTACAGAACCTATTTTTTCTCCATTTTATTAAATAACTGTGATAAATTACCATAAGAACATGCTTGTATTTTTTGTTTAATTCTAAAAAAGAAATAACTTTTCTGTATTACCCTTGAATTATTACCTTTTAGAAACTTGACACTTTCTTGGTCTCCTACAAGTTAAGCTCATTCATTCTCCTTCTGTTCTGCCTTACAAACAGGCCCAAGTCAGTACTTATGTGAAATAGCCCAAAGAAATGCAAGCTTAGTGTTGAGCTGCATTGCCTGGCATTTTGTTATTTAGGGTGACTACCAAACACACAGTCACAGTCTGGGACTTCTCTACCAACAACTTCAGTGCCCTTGTTCAAATCTGTTATGGTGCTATTCCACTTCTGTTGTGGTAATGCAGAAACCTCATTTTGTTTTGTGTTTGTTCCCATTGCTCCTGACTTCTCCATGGTTATGTATCCATGTTCTTGTCTGTGGTCCTTCAGTAGCAAAATATAGTAAATTTTACCTTTCTTTTTTTTTTTTTAAAGGCGTTTTCATCCATCTAATACTTGTTGGTGAGCCATAATTAAGGATTTTGAATTGCTTTGAAGATACAAAAGCTATTTTCTGTACAGCAAAATGTTGTATATGTTATGAAAGCAGGATTTTTGTAACTTCCCTGAGGTGGCTATGGCAAGGTCATGGGTTGCTTATTTTAATTTTTAGTCATGGGCAGCACTTGCTGAAATCCAAGCTTTTCTCTCTTGCTGCTCTGCCTTTCTAACTTGTCAGCATTGTGTACACTAACCCTCACTAAATCCCTCAGGGGCTGAGAACATCTTTTGCCAATCTCAAGGACTACTCTCCTTCTTCAGTTTGGAATTGTAGCATTCAGGATCATCAGATAAGCTGTTATTTTGATATTGGTTTTGCATAATTTTAATGATGAAGTGTTAATAGGTCACAGTTAATTATGTCCATCATGACAAATGATTGCCTCCAGCAGAGCTGATCTTATGAGTGTAGGAAGCAGAGGATCTGTTCTGATATTATTTGGACAGGTTAGTTGGCCTGTCAGTTTTGTTTGATTATCACAGCAGCCATTAAGAAGCAAATATTAAATGTCAGAAGATAACAGCCCCCTAAAATGCCACGTGAAGCCAGTGCTTTTTACATGCAAACCCCTTTCTCTGTCTGAAAGCAATATTGGTATATAAATAGTATCTGAATAGTCATCTTGCAGATCACATCAGACAGTAAAAAGGATTTGAATCCTTTTCCTCCCCTGTGACTTTTCCCACATCAAATCTAGCCCAGTGTCCAGTCTGATGGGTTTCAATGGCACTAGAATACCTTGTGTACAGAGCTGATTACTTGTGAGAGTATGTGCTTAGGATAATGAGCATGTTTCATGGTTTAATTAAAGGGAGTGCAGCTTCCTTTCCCTTGCTGAAGTGGGGAGAGCTCTTCCCCTGTTTGCTCTGATCCTGTGCAAGCCTTGTTTCTGCTCCTCTTTTCCTCCTTCTCTCCCTGCTAGTGCAGTTTACCTCTTCTGAAGCAGTCTCTGCTCCTGGGAGGATTGGCTGTCCTGGCTCTGAGCTGTTCCTGCTGTGGTGTATCATTAACTAACAAGCACTGACACCGGGAAAGTGGGAAGAACTTTTGAGTTCCCAGTTTTAAGACGCTGGGGAGCCTTCACTGTCCTTGGCTGAGCTGAAGCACAGGCAGACAAACCTCAGGCAGCTCAGAGGCAGGTGGAAAAGATCAGGGGAATGGGCTTTTAGGAGCTGTGGTGCTGTGTGCTATTTCACCATGGAATGTGGAATAAAAATCTCGGGAAGGCTGACCTTGTGTCCGTGCCTAGCAGCGTGGTACTGGCGTGCACTTTAGTTAATTGCTTTTAGAGCATTTAATTATGCTGCTTACCAACATGATGCCATTACTGTGTCAGTGAAACTCCAGCACAAGCAGGGCTTGAGGATACATATCTGCTCACAAAGCCCCACCAAATTAAAAAAATATTAGTAATAGGTTTATTGTCTAGGAGATTTCCCTAAGGAAGGGTGGCTTGCTGCTTCCATACTCTTTCTCTTCCCTAACACCATAAACAGATTGTGAGTGAATGTACCTTATACATATTAATAATAGATTCGTGTCACCACAGATAACACATGTATATATCTCCTTCATTTACAAGTGCTCAATAGAGCATGGATCTCATTTGGAAAGGGATAATAGCCTCGAGCTGGGGAGGATGAGCAGTATGTTGGGATGGCTGCCCTAATTATGGAGCAGCCCTCTGCTCCTCTTTGCGAGCAAAGTTTCACCTTACACTGAAGCCCTGAGCCCCAGCCAGGCCCTTGAGTGGATCTTTGCATCAGGTACCATTGCAATATCCCTGGCCTTGAAAGCCACAGGAAGAGCTGCAGGTTTCTGGCAGTGAGAGGTCATTTCTCCACACCTTACAGCTGTTTGCAGGCAGCAGGGCAGAGGCAATGGCCCTGCTTCAGGTGCAGTGAGACTTTTGGCTGATTCTTTTGATGGTAGAGTAGAATACATCAACTTTTAACTACCCATAATACTGCTTCATCAACAGCACCTCACTATGCCATCTATGCTCTGTATTTGAGTATTTCATCTCCTAATTATAGTGTTCCTATAGCTAATATACATGAACATACTATAATGAGTATTAAACCAGAATAAAAATTATGAACACCTGGGACCAGCTCCCAAAACTTTGCCACATGTAAGCCTATTTCATATATTCAATTAAAACTACTCTTTTTTTTCATCTCAGCAAATATCTAGGACTTATACACAGCCATGATATGACTTTGAGGTGTTTTTCTTCTAAGAGCCAAAGCAACCTTATAATTACAGCCAGATCACTTAGTATGAACTGTGATAATAGTTTTAATAGTGTTACCTTTGGTACCTTTGTGCTATTCATCGTAGATGAGCACTTAATCCCTGGAATCTTCCACCAGTAAATTCAAGTGATATTTTTTTTTTTTTTTAAGGAGAAGTCCTACATAGTTGCTTGCTGTACAATAAGCATTTTACTATCTCCAGGCAGTTTTATTACCCCACTGTGTTTTCTGTACAGAGCCATGACCCTGTACTGGGATAGAAGCCAAAGGATGAACAGCATGAGATATTATAATTTGGTTTTATTTGAGACCCTTTTAACAATATAATAATTTATGATAGCTAAGGTTTCCTTTGGGAAAACATGTAGGAAACAATTTTAACTCACTTTCAAAAATACTGGTTTGGACAAATAATTTTTTCTTAAGAGGTATGTTTGTAGGCAGCGTAGCTAATTAATCTAAATATCCTTGGGTTTGTGGCATTTAGGTATAAATGAAGTTATATATCTCCTAGCAGGGATGTTGAGTGCTTTGTTTAGAGAAATGTTGGAGTCAGCACTGTTCTCTGACACGGTGTCTCGGTGCATCCGCAGTATTCACATACCCAGAACCTATTTTGCTGAATCTAATTGATTCACACATTCCTCTCTGAAATTATTTAATATCTCATGTTCACAACGATAGCAACTTTTACAGATCATTTCATTTAAAATGTAGGATTCCAGTTTATACTTGATAAGCCACAATGCTGGGAAGCGTAGCATTTTCATGACTAATAGCTGGGGTACCTGAAACAGTTTTTTAAACAGCTTTTTTTTTTTCTTTTTTACAAGTTTAATTGGAGCAATCTAATGCAAGCACATACCATGAAAATTATATTTTGTGGCATTCATCTTTCAAGAGGGAGCTTTTAATTTGCTTTAAACCAGGACTCTGTCCTGTTGATGGGTTGCAAATTGTTGTCTGCTGTACTTACAGATCATTCCAGCTTTTCTGTGCTCTAAATAGAAGCCAAAGTGAAGCTTGAAACAAATCATCCAACTTCAGCATGCACTGGGTTCTCTGTGCCACACTACTTCTAAATAAAGATAGGCATTCCAGGTCTGTTCACAATTGACTCTCAAATTGGATTTCAAATCCCTTTTGCAAGGGAGCACCAACAGGTCTTGGTTTCTCTCTTTAAACAAAAGTTTTAGGCAATTGTAATTGTTAAGAAATGGCCTTAGCCATACATGTCTTATTTGAGTAACCATCTCTATTAACTTGTGATTTCTGAATATGTAAATAGGGTGTATTTTGGCTGATTTGATGTGATTTTTATAATCTTGTTTGTCATTCAGAGGGCAATTTCTTTAATATTGAAGTTAAATAGTCTTCAGTGGTGCAATACATGATGTTTTTACCTATTGCAATCCTCTTGAAAAGCAGTGCTGTCATATTTGAATGACTCTGCTCTGAGATTTCTGGCAAATGCTGTTTTCTGGCTGAAACAACCAGTGAGGTGTAGGTTTTGGCCACAAATGCTTTTGAGGAAGTGTTCAGGTCACCATCTGATTCCAGTTCCACTGTTATCTTCTGTTATCACCTGAAGTAAAGGAGATTGGCATTGCTTTACTTTAAATAAATGTATCCCACAGCAGTGCTTGCAGAGCGAGCATTTATTAAACTGTTCTTATACCAAATTGTTCTTAAAAAATATTAACCAAAGTTATTTTTAAACTTTGGTTAATATTTATTAAGAACAATTTGAGATTGTTCTTAATCTGAGATCTATGTTGGATGTTCCATGGCATAAATCTGTTATCTGTCTGTAGGGGGGTAATGAGAAAGATGTGGTAAAAGTCATATTTGCTATTCATATAATTATATCATTATATTGTGAGCATTTGTATCTCCGGAGTTGGATGTACCACGGGGAAAATTTCTTGTTTTCTGTAGACTGTGGGTGTGGAAGAATAAAGAAAACCATATAAAAATTGACACATCTTGCCCAAAAGGGAGTTGGATTAGTCTGAGAGGAGCACAAGAAACAGGAAAACTGGAAGAGGTCACTGAACAGAAAGTTGATATGAACCTGTCAGGTGTTTTTCCTTGTAAGGCCAGATATGCTCTGTATGGTGCCTTAGCATTTGTTCTGTCAGTGAGCCACACATGTCACAAAAATCTTAATGGAAAACTTGAGTTGCCTTACAGCACTTGAGAACTGGCTTCCCTGCATCCTCGTGTCTTTCTGGGGTGCCCAAATAGGCAAAGATTTCATATAGAAATATTCAAAATTGCTGAGGGAAGGGTGTTTAACTCTGGCAAGGCTCTGAGGTGCACACAGGGAATCTATGTGTGAGTACTCCAGCTTATGCTACATCCTGCTACCTTACCTACACAGAAAAAAAATCACAATCATAGGCAGGAAGAAGCAAAATTGGCCAGTTTTATTGTACAGCTTGTTTATTTCAGTTGTGCCTAAAGATCAGCTGGGATCCTTCAGGCTGGAAACATTGTGACCCCTAGACAGCCATCAGCTCCTGAGCTGAGGTTTCACATTAATGTAGAAAAAGCAGACAAATGTGGGAACTGCTCCTTTTCCTTCTGCTGAGTTTCGAACACAAGTTTATGGAGCTCATCCTCAGCTGCTCTATTCTGTTATTACTGAGATGATGTGAATGAAATGATGGCAATTTTTATCAGTGCCAATGTGCCCCCATGTTTACTGGAATTTTCTTTTCTCTAGTAAAAGTACAGCTGAAAGAAAATTTCAGCTACAGAAGAACAACTTATCCACATATTGGAAATGGAGCATATTAATTGGATATGTATGAAATGAAAATTGCCTTGCAGAGAAACAGAAATCAAACCTACTATTTCCCAAGTATTAATTTCATCTGTTATTTTATTTCATCTGCAGTGATAGGGGATGTCTTTTTTGCATTTAAAAAGCCAGAATCACTCTTTGGAGTTTCCAAATGAAAACATGCCTATCTTTTAATGTGGGTTGTTAAACTGAGACCTGAATGGCCTATTTATTTGCTTTGTTTGAGTGGAAACTGGATCTAATCTGTATGTACACCAAGGGCTCTTCCTCCCACCATTTCTCTAAAAAACTGCAATTAAATTTTAGACATAATAGGATTAAAGCATTATATTGCATATGACATGACATTTGTGTGCAGAATTATTGGATTTTATATTCTCACTGATATTTTACTTGAATATAGAGATAAAAAGATGACCTAATTCATCTTGTATATCTCTTTCAGGACCATCCCTCTGTTTTATGCTACTTATGCTTTTTCCTGTTTCATTTTAAGTCTGCCATTTCCTTAGAAGATTATTTCACAGCATATTAGACCTCACTGTTAGATGGATTTTTTTTCTGGTATACTGTTTTCTTATATCTTTAAAATACAGAAGGCAGCAATTTTTTAATCTATTTTGAGCCCATGGAGCACAGTAAAGGTTGTAACGAGGCACAATTCCACAAAAAGAAAAATTTAAATATAACTGAAAATAAGTATATTTAAAGAGAATATATTAATTAGCTTTCATTTTAGGGTAAATGAGTACTAAATACTTGGGGAAATAGTTGTGTTCTAGAACTTAGTTTTTATTTGTTTCTACCAATTTCTCTTGCCAGTCTGCCTCCCGTACTGTGTTAGGAAAACTGAGGACCACTTATTGAAACTAAGGTTTCTTAGTTTCCTAAGAAACCTTAGTTTCTTCATTTGGAAGAAACTTCCTTCATTTGGAAAATTTGCTAATTTATTAATTTAAAAATAATTTTAGCCCCACAGCTCTGTGTGCAGGGCATCCATGGGGCAGTAAAAATGCAATAGATTTGGGGCTGACATGCCAGGACTGCTTCCCTTTAACCAGGCAGGATGTGCAAGTGCTGAGCCAACACGCCAATACTCCTCTGATGAACGGGGAGGACAGAACAAAAATCTGTTGATTAAACACGCTGGCTGTGAGACGAGGTTGCAGATGCACAGATAATAAAATGATTGCATGAAGGATTTATGTGGCTTGGTGTTAGGAAAGCAGAAATGTGTGGCTGGTGCTTTCCTCTGCCGCAGAGGCGAAAGCGAGTGGCTTTAGGGTGGCACAGGGAGGCTTCACCCCCAGCCTTAGCCAGGGCTCCAAGCAATGCCTTGGCACCAAATTCCTGCACATTTATGCTGCAGTTTCCATTTTGGAAGAGAGCAGTGTCAAAGGAGTCCATTTGGCCAATGGCTCAGGAAGAAGGGGAGTCCAAAAGACATCGCGGGTCAGGAGCAGCGGAGCGAGGTCCCACCCCCAGCCCGTGGATCCCGTAACGAGCTGGCAGAGCTGCAGGTCCCTGTGACAGCGGTCACAGAGCTTGCAAAGAGCCAGGAACACCTCTTTTGGGAACAAGAAGTACATCTTGTGAAAACGACAGGATTAGCCAGTATTTATGTACTTTAATCGTGTTCCAAATACCCATTTTCAAAGAGGCGCCTTCAGATTTACCTTCCTGACAGAAAAATTATGGCCCGTGCCGTGTCCCAGGGATGAAACTATAGGTAGATTTTCCACTGGTTGACAAATGAAAGTGATTTAAACCCCTGGGTTTAAGTTGAAAATATCAAGTTGAAAATGAGCAAAAAATATTCAATTGTAAATATTTAGTTCTTATCTTTTATTAAATATGGAGTTGGTTTTGCTTAGGCAGAAATACATACCACATGCTCATACTCATCTATCTGTATGTAACTTAACATGCAATTACTCAGATTACTAATTCTGCAGTCTTAACGCAATTTATATTATTTTAGTTTTAGGGTGTTAGAAATGATGAATAATGTAACTTAAGTCCACAGATTAACTTCCTGCTCTAGTTCTGTCATGCCATGTGTGAGTAGGAATTTAGTTTTGAGATAACATAAAAAATATCATTTTAATTAATTGCGTGAAACTGTCCTGAGAGTGCTGAGGTGCATTAAGAATCAATAAAAGTAAGATTATCCAAAATTTATTTTGGGTTACATACCTACTAGTAAAAAAAAAAAATTTAATCAGTTTTGATGGTAATTAGGGTTTTTTTGGTCATCATTTGACAGAACTTCCAGGATATTCTGATATCAGAAAATGGCCATGCATGCATAGCATAGTTGTCAGAAGAGCCAAATTAGATTAAAGAGGTAGGAAATGAATTGTGCAAAAGCTGAACACCTTAGGTAGAGTACAGAGGGAACTCTACCTAACTGCTTGATATTCTGGAACCACTTCTTCTAAATTTTTGAATTAATAGACGACATATTTTTCCTCCTAGTTTCTTGTCATAAACTGAAAGAGGAAGCCTGCTGGCTTTTCAGCTCATAGCCATTTCTCCAACATTCAAGGAATTAATCTGAATGAGAAGATATTCTTCAGCTCATTAAGATTTGTGAGGCACTACTGGTTCAATATAGTTTTAAATGAACATTTAAAGGATTTTAATAGGTTATCAGACATTTATATTTTAACATTATATTTCAGCATTGCTAATCACAGTATCATGTAGAAATTTAGATGTGATAATTTTTGAAACAGAACTGCTTGTAGCCTAAATTAAGTAGCATTGATTCAAAATTGATTTTCACTTCTACTTGAGGTACAAATACTGGTAAAAATGTATTGGGAAAGGAAATAATACCTAAACTCTTCAGTGCAATCCTCCAACCCACATCTGCATGGTGCATATATAATTCTGTATAATGCAAGTGCAGTAATATAAGTACCTCCTCATTACAGTGATACACGTGGTAATGAAGCATTGCATGCTGTAATGCAAACTTCCCCCCAGGGACACGAGGCTCATTTTGAAGTCTCGTATCACGCCACCTCTCCAGGCTGAAAGCTCTGCAGAGATGAGATGGCTTTGCTATTCCCTGGCCTCCTATAAACCATTCCAAGAGATCAGCTGGCTTTGATGTTGCAGAATTTAGTAGAGAGGCAGGGAGGTGATATTTATACCAGCATTATACGTGAGACCATGTCTGCATTTCACTTTTGGGTCACTGATTAAGTGGATTTGTACGTTGGCTGACAAAGGTGTTTCGTGTTCCAGGTGGGTGGTGGTAGAACGTGTGAGTTAATCTCCTAGAAGTGCAGGTAAGCAATCCCATAATTTGTGTACTTTACAATGATCCAGCTGAGAAACTCATCCAGGAGCATAAAAGAGCCCTGATGAGAAAAAGATAAGCAACATATGTAAGTACAATCTTAGAACAGAGCCTTTGGCATTAATAGAATATTTTGTAGGAATCTCATTAGGCTGTAACTAGAATTTACATACTGAACAATACTGTGCTAAATCTTCCCTTAAGGGGCAAAAATGAAATGTAAACCTGGCTTCTTCCAGCCTTGAGATATTAAATGGAAGTCGTTTTTTTCATCTTAGACAGCAACCACAGACTTTCCTTTCCTTCCTTTGCTGCCTTGGCTCTCTTTCTGGTGCATTGAACCCACAGTCCTTTGACCATATTCAAACCAGTCCTCTCTGGTGCAATGTATACAAATCTGTCCAATCCTCATTTTCTGTCACCCAAAAAGTGCTAATATCCCTTTCTGTGGGAAATGCTTTTTGCCAGCCATTCAGTCCTCACTGATTTTCTGTCACTGGGAACCACTATATGCTATGAAGTTCTGGAAAACGAAGAGCTCTGCAACAAGGAGGGAGCAGAAAAGATTTTAAATAATAATTATAAAAAGAGGCTCTTTAAGGAGCATACCTGAAATTGTGAAACACACACATACTGCCTATGAGTTTCAGCAAACAGGAAATCAATTCCATAGTTACATTTCCAGGGTTTGCAGCAGTCTTTTGCACTGCACCCATTGAATGCTCCATTTCTTTCAACTATCGAGGTTACTGAACTTCAGATACACTTCTCCTACTGTGTTTACAAATCAATTAACTCCAAAGAACAAAGCTTTTTTCCATGCTAGAGAAGTAATGCTCATTAAATTTTGGGAAAGGTGCAAAGACAATTACTTCTAAAAATGGATGAAATTAATTGCACTCTTGCTTGCTTTTGATCTTGTGCAGCTTACATTATGCTTGTTGGTTTTCTTCCCCCTCTCTTGAATGTGTCGGTGTTCCAGAGGCAGACATGGTTTAGTGATTAAAACAATATTTTTTTGAATAAATTTCAGTGTGCCCTGTGTGCTCTAAACATAATAAGGCTGCATAAAAGAATTATCTGAGGTTTGATCAATCCTTGCTCATCACTATGGCATTCAGCAGAGTATTATGCAGTGTGGCCACTCTGAATCCTAACATTGAATTTTCTGTGATACTCTTTGGGGTTTTTTGAACGTGTGATTTTGGATACCTGGTTATTTATCCCTGACTAAAGCTGTACTCAACCCAAATTTGCCTTTCATTCAGCTAATGTGGACGTAAGCACACACTGAGGGTTGGGCTCTGGGCATCCCTGTGTCTTGGCAGAGGGGAAGGATGGAGAGTTTGGTAATATTCCTGCAAAATGGGGTCAGACAGCAAAGCCCAGATGACCAATGATCTCTGGTTTAATGCAGTGTGAGATCTGGAGGCAGCTGGATGGATGATCCGTGGTCGTCCATCTGCCAGAGACTGGGAGTCAGAAGGGATGGTCTGAGAATCCAGCCTGCTTTGACCTCCTCAGACCTGTCTGTCATCAGCCAGCCTTAGCACAGCTTTTAAATCTTGGTTTCTCCCACTCTAAAGAAATTAATACCCCTTATTCCTCAGGAAAAATAGTGAGGATTAATTAATGCTTTTGAATTTATGGTATTCTTGTTAGGTACTAATTAAGTACAACACTCGCTTTGGTATGAAGTTTTGCAGAAGTGACATCCACAAGTGCTGCTTGTTTAAACTTTTTTAGCTCCCAGTTGATGGCTGTTTCTTCAGAAATGCATAATGACCTAGCAAGTGCCTTTTTGAAAGAGTACATTTTTGTTGTTGTTACATGCTGGTTTAATACGAATATCTTTTGAAAACAAAAACACTCTTCTCACTAATTTTTTCCCTGTGGTCGAAGTGTGGGGAAGTGGACACTTCTTGATTTAGCATGTAATTATTAAAAATCAAGACAATGTCCTTTTAATTATACACAAGAAGAGGAGTAATGTCACAAAACCTAGTGCTAAGAAGATAAACATTTTTCTGAGAGTGGCTGCTGTTTTCTGAGAGTGTTCCTGCAGTGAACCCCATGCTTGATGAGCAAGTACCTGTGGTCAGTAGAAATGTTGGCTGAGTATTTAACAGGATTGTTCCTTTGCTTTGCCTGCATGTAGGCAAGATGTAGATTTCTGTGGATACACATAGTTATTGGAAAAAGACTTGCAGATTGTTTCTTTCCTGTCTATGCAGTTGGGGATAGAAGCAGGAATAGGAACCTCAGTGGGTGTTGAGTGGGGAGGAGGGAGGTTTGGGGTTGCATGAAGAACATTTTCCATCTTGAGATGCTCAGAGATGTTTGAGGACCATGGTTGTCAGGACCACTTTTGAATCAGAGAAGAGTTTTCTAGGAAAAAGTGTAGTGTTTAATTCCTCTGTTGAAGGACAACCTGTTCTCCCCACGATGTGATTTTGGACTCAATAAATTGCTGGGAGGTATTTTGTGTGTTTATATAATAACATTCAGCAGTTATTAAACTTTATTTTTTTTAATTCTATTTCTTTTCCTCTCATACACTTACATAAAGGAATGGAGGAGGAAAAACACTAACATTTCACCCAGTGAATTTTACGTAGATATAAGAATGTTTCACAATTAGGAGATTTTCCTTATGAAGTGCTAACCCAGATTAATGATGAGAATGGAACTTTTTCCATTCATCTCAGGAACCCTCAATCTACCCAAAATATAAAGGTTAATCATTGCAACCCAGTGAAAGACCTTTACAGTAACTTTTTCTAAGGATGGGGAAACCTAGACAAAAATGACTGTCCCATGGAGATATGGTTCAGTAGCAATAGAGTAAAGTGATTGTAAAATCAGAGAACTCTTGGGTTTGAGCCCAAACATTGTGTTTTAATCTGTATGTGTGGTGAGGAGCTATAGTTATAGGGCAAGGACTGAATTCTCCTAATGCACCTATTAATCATAGAGCTTCACAGATCACAGCTCCCTTTTCTCTACCATGTGGTTCCTGCAGGCCAGTGTATTAGATGAGGATGAGGCAAATGCCTGTTGATTAAGGGCTGATCTTGGAGTTCAAGTCTTCATCACTGTGTTCTTTTGCTGTATGATTGATGAAGCTCAAGTATAATTAAATTTAAAGCCATAGATTTGGCAAGGAACAGCATCCATTAACAGGACTGATGTCATTTTATCTCCTGTGATTCATTAACAAGTGGCAGTGTGTGTTTCCTACAGTTTACCTGACATCCTAGGACACAAAAGGTAATGGTAAAGGTCTTGGGACATTAGGTTTGTTTATTTTCTTAATATCAGAGAAGATGTCAGTTTAGGTTTGACTAATTTTTGGCTGTTCACAGAAGAGGCATAATGTTCTTAGAAGGTTTAGTATTCTGTTTATGATTGTTTAACATTCAGCATCAGTGATTTTATTGCACAGACGCTGACATTTTACTCATTATCACTGTGGTGTTCATGCCAGGTTCTTGCAAGAAGTGTATTTTATGCCAGGTGCCAAATAACCTTTTGTCATCCTGCTGAATGAGGCACTGCTTTTGTCCTACAGTCAAAAATTACATCCAGATCTTATGAGCATTAAAAAATATCCATCTTCTCTTCTGCCTTCTCTGACACACACACAATTTGGCAAGGACTAACAGCACTTCAGAATCCATATGTTCTGCTCAAAGTGAGAAGAGACATGCCCCTCATTGCTTAAGATCACCTCAGGCCAATTAAAGACCTGAGTAAAGGAATAGATTTTTTCTGATTTATCCAACACTTGGCTCTAAGGATGATGACCAGACTGTACAGCCATGAGGGCTGCTTAAATAAAAAATGTGTTAGATTCTGGGACTTGAGGAGGTCCAAGACATACAAAATTTTGCCTATAAATAGCTGAGTGCACCAAACCCACCCCTAAGGCTCCATGTGCCAGGATGTGTAGGATGGTTGTTCTGAGTCATGCTTTCAGAAAGAAAAGCCAGAAAAAAGAACATGAAACAAACCTGTAAATCCTTTAATTAATTCAAGAATTATTTATGTTAAATTATCATACATTTGCAGGATTACACATCTGCATTTTTCTTAACACACTCAACTATTTTAAACCTAGCAGCTAATTCCTAATTTGCTTTCATATATTCTTTGTAAAGGCAAAGAAAAGCTTAAGAATCCTTATGTAAACCAGATCATTCCAGTGCAATAATTTTATTACTGCAATCCATTACACAGCACTTTGGTGACAAAAGAGCATATCTTGGAAAAGGAAATCTTGGAATTTGTGAAGTGTTGTGGGAAGGGGCTGTTTTGTTTTAAACCTGTTTTATTAGCTTCCCTTTCCACTTGGCTTTATTCTAAATAAAATGAAGTGGGAAAAAACCTGCCCATGTATAAATCAACATGCTCTTTTTCTCTACTTAATTCAGCCAAAGAAATGACTTAAATACTCTTCTACAATACTTTACTGCATTCCAAGAAAAAAAATTTTATGATGCAAATACTACCATTTCTTTCTGCAATAAACCTGTCGTGGGATTTGAGTTATTTGCTTGCCCTTTCAGGAAAAATAAAATAATAATAAAAAAAAAATTAGAAGACCTTAACACAATGCAGACCTGATTCATTACAAATTCCACATCCCTGTTTCTTAGCAGCTGAGCCAAGTTTAGGAAAACCTCCTAGCAAATCAAGGTATAACCTAAAGTTATGAAGCAAGAGGCTTGGCTTCTGTAAATGGCTTGACTTAGTGGAAATCAAAGGAATTAGATAAACTAAGCCCAGCTGAGGAGCTGGCCATCCTAGCTGCCTTGAACACTTTTGTGTCTTACTTTCATCTCCCACCTTTGTATTTGAAATTTCCTTCAAAGTTAACTCCTTGTTCCTCTTTTTT
>VXAX01007754.1:1946533-2049405 GCA_013399835.1 Leptocoma aspasia | reverse complement strand
CCCCCAGCCAGTCCTGCCCCCCTCAGCCAGCTCTGTCCCACCCAGCCAGCTCTGTCACACCCAGCCAGCTCTGTCACACCCAGCCAGTTCTGTCACACCCAGCCAGCTCTGTCACACCCAGCCAGCTCTCACCGCTTGGGGAGGGAGATGTGGTTTTGTTCCTCGCCCTGTTTTTGTGTTTGTTTGTTTTGCTGCTCTGCTGCCATCCCTTCTGCAGAGCACAGTGACTCAGGCTTGTGGTCCCCCTCCCCACAGCTCCCCAGCTGCAGCCACAGAGACTCTGGGTGGGACAAGGAGTAAAGCACACTGCCTTTTAAGCTGCCCCTGATGTGATGAGCGAGGGCACAGCTAAAATGCCACCGCACACTGATGCCTTAAGTTTTTATCTTTTACATTTTTCAGATCCTGTGCTGCATTAGTGAATAACTCTGAACTCCATATAGAGTGTTATTAAGCTCTCTCCACGGTTTGGTGAGACAGAACAATCCTTCCAGGCCTGACAACTGAGGTCATCATTGCAGCCTCAGGCCCCAAAAAGTACAAACAAAAGTGAATTGGGGGGAGCAAACTGGGGGAATGTGACTTCATTACCTGAAGCTGTAATTGGACAATTAACCTCTGATATGCAAACAGACCAAACTTACATCTGTCTGAAAAACTCGTGACCATTGTCCATCTTGGGTGTAGCCTCTGTGGGGCTTTTGCACTGCCCAAGGTGTATCTATTGAAGGCCTTTAATAAATACCTGCTTTATTCTCTAACTCTGTCCAGCCTCTGCTCTAGGTAGCCTATCCAGGCATCAACACAGCCCCAGGAGAGGCTTCTGTGCAAAGCAGGAGGCACCTCAGTGTGCTCCTGCAAGATTTGCCTTTCCAGGGCTTTGATAAACTCAGGAAAGGGATTTAAACATATTTAATCATTGTGATTGTGCAGACAGTCATGTATAAAAGCCTTTTGTGATGAATAAAAATAGGCTTTCCTAGGTAAGTGTTTGAAATCCATTTCTGGATGCCTGCATCAATACAGCACAAAGGAGTAGGGAGCCAACAAGTGTCAGAAGCACTCAAAGGTACAAACAGTCCTCATTTACTGCAGCCTAAAAAAGGGTTTGTCCTGCAGGACAGGCAAAATCCATTATGCCATCATCAAGAAGGGCAGCTGTCCACACCTTCCTGCAAGGCAGGAGCTTGTGTGCCCGTGGTTGGTGCTGGGTGTCCAGATTTGTCTCTATCCATGTGAAAAGGGCAGGTCTGGATTCTTGCAGGTAATGCAGGACCAGTGAAAAACAACCCAAATTAACTTCCCTCCAGGACCACTGTGATCCCCAGTGTCCTCTTTTCACCTCTGAATCCTGGTTGTAGCTAATTGGATCCTCTTGTCAAGATGATACAGCTCTAATGACCCTGGATCTAAATTCCCCTGGAGGGTGACTTCAGAAGAGCTCTTCACTCCTGTGGAGCATATCGGATCCGTAACCTTTCCTTTAGTCACACCTGGGCTTGTGTAGATTTTTTCTTTGCCTGCTTTTACATTGGTTTCTAACATCTTGAACTCTGCAGTGGCACTGCATGCTTAATAGCAAATTTTTAGAACTTGCTGACACATTAGAGCTTATTGTCTGTTGGTTTATAATGCTGCTAAGTTCCTCCTTGAGGTGGAGCTTTGTCAGAAGTTTTCTGACAGTCTAAATAACTAACATCTCTGACATTTACTGCACCCCTTTGCCAGGAGAGGCAGTAACAGGCTCAATGAAACCTGAGTTACTGAGGCATGACCTGAAACAATATTAGCTGTCCCTGATTATGCTCTGAATTTTCATGTTCTCCTCCTCCCCGGCCCCGGTGTGATCCTTTTAATGGTTGTCTAAGACTTGCTTGACAACTAATGGGAAATGAACTGACTGGTAATTTCTTGCTGTGTGTCTGCTTGGCCCCATGCCAGTCTCCTGAAATGATGGTACTAAATATAAATTTTCATTACACCTTCTTCAATTTCTGTGCTTCCTTCATGTAGTACTTTTAGATGAGCATTGTTTGGCTCTGGTCTCTTATGGCTTTTAAGGACAACAATCCAGTTAATGGACAGTTTGGATATCATCACCTTTTCTTTTAACTCCTCACCATCATTTCCATGTGTTGGGTCTTAGGCAACTGTCTGCCCTCTTCAATTTTAGAGGTAGATACAGGAATAATTGCTGTATAGCATTCCTGCTCCTTTACACGTTGTCACCTCTCTTGCCTGTCAGGTGCTGGATGTATAATTATGCTTAAAATATCTTTTGGTATTAGTGAGATGCTTTGCACTTTTTGATACTCATTTTTCAATTTGGTTTTCTCAAGTATTTTTTATTGCCTCAGGCTATTGTTATAATGTACATAATCCTCCTGCATTCTGGATGCCTTCTACTTTTTGATGCTGTCATTTTATCCTTGATACTGTTTCCCTCATCCTTTGCTTCTGCACACCAGCTCCAGTTCCCATTTGTGACACATTCTGTAAATGTTTTATTGGAATAAGCATAACCCACTAATATCCTTCCTTTACTACACTTTTTGTTCTGGGCTCTATTTAATTCACATCAATTTCCTTATACTCACTTCTCCAAAATCTACCCTTTGTAAAGCCCATTATTTTTCCTACTTTTTTTCTTAGCACAATCTAATGAATATTTTGGGTATGCAGACACAGCTTGCTTTCTAAATCCACAAGAGCCTTCAAGGAAATGCTATCACTTCACAACTGTCTATTTTTATTCAAAAACCAAAGTAAAGTGGGTTGCACATTAGGCTTTCTCACTGTCTTTAATCAGGAAATAATATTTGTTGCATGTGAACTACAGCTCAAAGTGGCATAGTCACCTAAGGTAATTCCAGGTGATTTTAAACCCTGGTAGCTTTAAAAAAAAGGCACTGTACAACAGTAAGGAGATTTTTTTTTTTAATTGAAAACAGAGTTCACTCATAGTAGGACAGTTTTCATACACCTGTTGGGATTAGATTAGCCACTAATATAGGAGTCTTTTGTTAGAGCAGAGTATGGATTATTCCCAACTTGATGTGCAAGCAGCCTACTCTCATCTAGAAATATTTTGCAACAGTTGCTGGCCATAAAAAATACAGAACAGTGCTGAGTTTACTCCTAACCCTCAGAACCATATCAAGTTTAGTTGCAAAGACTATTTAGTTGTAGATAATTAAAAAAAAAGTTCTAGCAAGTAAGAAGTACAACTCAAGTAATAACACTGGCATTTCTTTCCCACAGTTTAAATCTCCTTCTTGCTGTTGAGGTTCTGGGGGATCTTAATGATTCATTTTTACAGCCAGTGTTATGCCATTCAGCAGAGAGAGGTAAAATTCACACTGTTGTCACCAGTGATCTGTGTTTTCCTATGGTCTGCTGCACATTCCTGACAGGCCACTGAGTGTGTTCAGAGATTTGTATCTGAATTCTCTTCGGAAATTACTTTAATTTTGCTGTTTACTCTTGTAAAGTATCATGTGCTAGGTGAAAGAAAGAATGATTTTAACTTCCTTTGTAAAATGTAATGAAAGTTTGAGAACAAGACCCCTCAGAATTTGAAGTTACCATTAAATTAACAGCTTTAATGTCATTGCATTATGTTAATGTTAACAGCTCTAATTCCTGTGACAGATCTACTGCTTTGCTCAGTGAATGTTTGTGTTATTGCAGTTTGATGGTTGCTGGTGCTATTATTCTTTCAGATATGCTATTTTGAGGGATTTTTCCTCTCAAAAATGAATATTTTGGTATAAGACAAGGCAAAAAAAGCCAACCTGACTCTAAAGAGAATATACTAAGCTCGATGCTTTTGCAGAGACAAAGGCAAAAGGGGAAGCAGGTGCTTTAGTCACTCGATGTTTGGTAGAGCTGTTTGTAGTAGCAACTTCCAAAATAATGAGGTGTCACTAAGCTCCTGCTGATATGAGAGAAGGGCAAGCTTTGCCTTCTTTCTGTAATGAGAAATCAACCTTTTCCTGCCTTCCTACACTTCTTCTTTTTCTGCTTTCTTCAAAATATTCTGTGCCGCTAAATAATTGTTCTAAGTTATTGCCTGGGGATTTTTGTTATTTTTATCCCCCTCACCTATTTCTGTGGATAGAAAGCATATTCAGTACTCATCACCACCTGCTCCTTCCTGTAATGTCACTTCAGCTGTAAACCACCTGCAAGTGACATGGCTTTGCTCATCAATGGTTTAGGTGGTCAATGATTTAATCACTCGACCTTCAGTAGACCAAGAATTCCATCAATGAACTGTGAATTAACTCCTATGTGCTCTACTCAATCTCCTTGTCTGTCTGTGGAAAACACATCTTTTTAATGAGGGCATAAGGCTCAGCTCTGCATATAGGGATCAGTGTTACACCATTCCTTGAAGTGTGAAAAATGGGGTTTTTTTTTCATAATTTCTTATTTGCTTTGCCAGTTTTAGACGCGTATTTCTAGGGAGCAGTTTTAATATTTACCCCAGTGGTTGAGAGCACTGTATCTTGAACAGGAAGATGTATTTTTTCTGTGCTACAAATGGGTCTAATACACTATTTTAGAGTAGTTGGATATGATATATTGCATGCGTCCCTATGTCTACAATATCCAAGTATTTTTTACATCCTCCTAAGCTATTAAGCAAAGTATTTTACAATGAAAGAGTGTTCCACAATTTAATTACACATTTTGTACAAAATATTTCCATTTAACAGTTCCAAACTGTCTCTTCCCTTTAAGTATAACCACATTGGCTCAGCTCCCATCCCTAACAATGGGAGTGTCACACGAAGTCCCTATGTGTTTGAATTTTTTTTTTAGTCTCCATTTGTAAAATGTGTCTTCCACTCTTTATCCTGCACTCAGTGTTTAAATTTCTGGGATGGGCTGTACCTTTGTTTTCACAGTGAGAGCAATGCAGTCAGCAGTGGCTGTGTTTTTGCCACAGTGTCTCTGCATTCCCAGCATGATTTACAAATCCCAGCACCCTTGCTAGAAGCCCAATTCTTTTTTTGTCTATTCTAGGTTAGTTCATTGAGCCAGATTAGGAACCCTTATTCTTGATAAACATTCACAAGCAGGTATTTTGCTACAGAAAACTGACTTGAAAGTAATTCTTCAAACCAGGGAGGGGAAAATTGTGTGGGTAACAGTAAATATGTCCCTAAATAGGAAGGTAGAACTGATTTCCATCTCACTAGTTTTGGAGATAGAAGAAAGATTTTTATTAGACCAATCCAATACCTTCATGAGGAGAGCTCTGGGTGGAAAAAGGAAAAGAGCATCTTCATGTGCAGACAGAAAATAAAAATATCATAGAGAGGTTTTATATTTTTCCTCATGCACTCCTGAGCCTGAACAAAATGAGGCTTGTGGGGGACTTTATTGCTCTCTACAATTACCTGAAAGTAGGTGTAGGTAGGTGGGGGCTGGTGGGTTGGTCTCTTCTCCTAGGTAACAAGTTACAGAGTAAGAGGAGACGGCCTCAAGTTGCTCTGCTGAGTGAGCGTGTGTTTAGATGGGGTATGAGGAAAAAGTTCTTCCCTGAATTGTCTTGGAAGCATTGGAATAGGCTGATGGGATGATGGAATCCATCCCTGGGGGTATTTAAAAGCAGATGTGGCACCTGGGGACAGGGTTTTGTGGTGGACATGGCAGTGCTGGGTTGGCAGTCGGGCTCAACCATCTTGGAGACCTTTTCCAACTAAAGGATTCTGTGATTCTGTGAAAGAGAACTGCCTTGGCAAATCAGGGTACTAGGCAATATTATGCTGTTGCTAAGCAATAAGTAGACAGGTTTTGTACAATTTTCTACCTTTGGATGGGTGATGTAACTGGTCTGGGTTTGCTATCTCACAGAAGTCCTTATCTGGACAGTTAGTGGCAAGAGACAAGGGCAGTGAGATAACAGGAGCACTACAATTAGTATTAATTGACCTAACCCATCAAGAACACATGCCTTATGTTGTTTGTTTGACAAATCCTGGCTGCATGCTCCAGAATCAAAATGTAAACAATTTAAGGTATCACACTTCTTCGAGATGAAGCAATCACTCAGTTTCAGATGCTAAAAAGGTAATAGGATGGGAGGAAGGAAAATAATTAAGCAGGGAAAAGGAGATAAAGATGTGAAAATGCTTTAAGAACTGGTTTTTTTTTTTTTTTCAATGTAAACACCTAAGTATTTCAAATATATTGAATATAAGGTCCTCTATAATTTAGTAATGTCACAGGTTGGACTATGTCACTCTGACTTCATCCTTAGTATATATTCACACCAGAATATGCTATTTACTTTTGCAAACCAGCATTATTCATGTTATTACATTTGCTGGTGCAGTACTACAAAGTCTAACGTACAACTTAGCAAATATTGAGTAAAGTGGTAGTGATTCCAAAGATTACGGGCTCACTGTAGCCAGCGGCAGGTAAAATGCACATTCAGTTGGCTTAAATTGTTTTTTGTTGTGGTTATTTGATCCAAAGGACTAATTTCAACTTCGACATCAGATAACCAGAGGGGTTTTCTTCCAGAACACGAACATCAGAAGGGATTTATAAATGGGGCCTGGCGTGCAATTAAAGCTTTTGGAGATACTAAGTAAACTTTCCACTTGGATGCCGAGCCGACTCCTTCTGACATCTGAGCGTGCCTTTTGTGAGGCTCATTTTTTTTTAGTAGGTCAAGAGATCTGAGCCTTAAATGAAGCAGGCTCTACGAGACACAGCTTTTCATTACCAGCAGGATCACGACCTTGCAGTGTATATTGAATTTAAGTTTAATACTGTAATGGATGGGACTTGTAATAAAAATTGCTAGATGTTTTGTGGATGAGTAATAAAGAGTAGATTAGAGTACAGGACTTCAAGAGTCCATTCAAACAATACTGAATTTATACTATCTTTTGGCATTGCTTTTATGGTTTGGAAACCTTATAGTAAAACTCAAGCCTTGTCCATTATTTAATTACTTTGCTGCGTTTTTTGGCACTTTCTTAGTGGCTTAATAGGTAGTTTGCATAAAATGCTACCACTGTTAAATACCTGTTTGTGCAGCAAGGAATGCAGTGGTGCTCCTTCTGTCCTAATGTATCACTTAAATGGAGATAAAATAGTGATTATGCTTACTCCTTAGGACCATAGACTTGGATTTACTTGTGGTTCCTGCTACATATGTAACCATTTTGGCAGACTCATTTAGGTTTTCAGAAGATCCTGGTGCTTGCTGCTATGCTTACGCTGACTTTAAGTGGAGTTTTATTTTATGGTCCTGTCATTAACCTGCTCATCCCTCAGCAGCTGTAAGTGTGAGCAATTCCTAGTGGGGAAAAAAAAAAAAAAGAAGAAAAGAAAAGTAAGCTGTTTGAAGCCTTTAAAAGGGCATTAAATGCTGTATGTCATTTTTCTGTTGTCTTGATGTCCGATGTGGAGGTTCCCTGTAGCTGAAGGTATGAAGGTCAAGCAAAAAGACTAAAAATTAAGGATCTCAATTACTGAATTTATTCTAGAGTACTAGTGACAATGAAGCCTTCAGAATTGCACAGGAGAAATTAACTAAAACAATTACATGGCAGTACAAATTCTTCAGACATCAAAGCTCACATGCTCATAAGAGGTTTTCTTTCATGCTGGTTAAATACTGCTAAAAATCAGCAAGTTCTCCTTAAAATAGGTGCCACTTCCTTGAACTATACAGACAGTTGTATCTCTTGTTTGTATTTCTTTTACTAATATTGTTATTATTTGGTTGTGTTCTGCACTGCATTTCATGTCAGGGATCACACTAATGAAAGTTTTGAAGTAAATTGTTATTAATTATTACCACAATATAGTGCATCATAAATATAATACTTTCTGAATAGTTACAGCAAGCCTAAGAAAGCTAGTAACTAGCTTTGGCATGGCATGAAATCACAAAGGAGAAGGACATGTTAAGATCAGCAAGGTACAAGGAAAAAAACTTCAAATTTTCAGTGTAAATTCCAGCAATCATGACCTTTAAAAAGTTCTCAGAAATTTGTCTGTGCTCAGAACAGACATCCTGCAAGTATATCATAGTTCTTTATTTCACTTCTCCTTTCTCACTCTCTATCCATATACCTTTTCAGCTCTTGAAAAATGCCAGTGTAAATGTGCTGTGAAATATGTCTGCCACATAAATGTTCCTTTTCTTTTTATCCTTCATTAGGACATTGTGATTTATAATGACCGGCTGTTCCGGATTGTGTCAATTGCTCCGGAATGGTGGCATTACTCTTTGGATTGAAGCACAGGACAGGTACTGGCAATACAAAGCACATTTGGCTTGGCAAACATTGCTGAAGAATAGCTGGGTCCTCCTTTGGGATGGAGCAGCGAGACTGAAGGGAAGATTTAAGCTGTCCTTTCAGTTTTGGACTATTCCAAAACTGTGACAAGAATGTAGCCTGTACCAGGGAAAGGCTTGGGAGAGGCAGAAGAGGGTTTGTTTTGGCAACTTTAAGGTGGATATCCCCTGGAAGATTTGCAAGCACTCCTAGAAAGGCACACTGTGCTGGAAGGAGGAATAGAGACCTCTCTAAGCCCCCCTATCCCTCTCCTACAAAGACCTGTGTTAGGAGCAGCACAAGGCATTTAGTCTTCTGCAGAGTAAAGCAATGACAGGCTTGCAGATGGAGAACACTAAAAAGAAGTTTTCTTGCATTTTGGATGGAAAGGGAAAGTTAGCTGCAAGCCAATTCCACTGGTGGAGCTTCAGAGCAGCTGCTCATAACCAGCAGCACAGCCTGAGAGGTGAGGACCTCTGCAATCTGGTAGTGGCACTGCTCAGCTCCCTGCTGAAAGGACCAGAATTCTGCTTTTGGGAATCTAATCTTCCTTTTCTGCAGCTAATTCTGTAGCTGTCATGTTTTGATGGTAATGAATTGAGATGGCAACCAGTACCTTAGTCAGAAAGGGACAAAAATGTTGAGAGGAGCTGGTTTTGATGAGTGCTGTGTGAAGGATGAGGAAGGGCTGGGTCGTTAGTGATGACTGATGCTGGAGCAGAAGCATATAAATGATATCATGAAGTAATACATTAGGGCACAATATGAAGCCCCTCTCGACCTGGGAAATGTATCACCAATCAAATTTCTTTTCTCTTTAAGGTCTTCTCTTGACCTTGCAAGGAGGGCTTGATGGGAATTTCTGTCAAGTCTCCACTTGCTTAAATGTCACTGGATGTTTTAATTTACAGGCATTATCAGCCTGGGAGTGGTAATGGTCTGGCTGTTAGTGGAAAAGAAAGCTTGTTATCAATATTAGGCTCTTTTTATTTGGGAGCATAGCTTTCTTTGATTTGGTTTACTTTAGAAGAATAATCCTGAGGTATTTAGAGAAGTGCAACACAAGGTCATGATGAATTTCAACACAATTATTTCATGATTTAAGACAGCAGGAGAGCCTAATGTGAAGCCTATTTTACTTTGTTTTCTTGAATAAAAATGAACTGTTGAGAGGAGCAGGCTGAAGTTTCAGATGGCTCCTGTAAATCATCTCAGCTGTCAATGGCACACAGCAGCTTTCAAATGAGAATATCAGCTGTTTTTTGTACTTGTTTAACTATTAAAATAAAGTCCTGTGGGCTCTGAGTGGAAGCTATCCTGAAGGGTTTATATGCCCTTTCATGGCTTTATCTCCACCCCTGCTGCCTCCCTAGGTGCATTAAAGCTAGAAGAAGGGGAGTATTTTTCCTGTCTGGTTTGTCAGGAACAGGAGGGCTTGGCCCATCCACCACGCTCGATGCAGTCAGTGGCCACCTTCACTTGCCAAATGCTTCTGACCTTGTCCTTGGGAAGCCCTGCAGAAGGGTGGCTGTGCCTGAATTCTGAAGTGGGGCTGGGATTCAGATGCTGTGCAACGTATCTCAGATTTCTGTCATAACGTCTGACAGTCATTTCGTGTCTGTCCTCCTGCTCACATGCTAAGTGCTCTGCTTCTTGATTCACTCAGTGTTTTCAGCAGTTAGCTTAGATCATTCCAAGTATCAAACTGCCAGGAGAAGGCATTTGTTGCCTCTCCTCATGACCTGGACATTTTCTTGTGGACTGCTATGCTCCCTTTGGCATTTTGGATATACTGAATAACTATGTATTAAGATATAGCATCCTAACATTGTAAATATTTTGTTTCTTTTGGGATATTTGATCTTAATGTATTATTTAGCTGCTAAGTTTCACTTTATCTGCCTGTTTTTATTGCATTAAGGCCACTGGCTTTCATGAGGCTGGTGTCTTATTTTTGGTATGTTGCATAATCTGCAGAATTTAGTCTATTTAAAAATTGATACAGCATAAAAAACTATCTTGTGCACATAATAACTTACAGTAGAAAATGAGGTGCAAGTTTGGTACCCAGGTTCTAAATTATTTACATTTTCCATAAAAAGGAGTGCAGAAAAAATCCTGTTTGTAACTTTCTCCTCTGAGTTTACCATTCTTCGGTCTTCATCCCCTTTTGCTTGCCTTACACAATTATGTCATTGGAACAATCAAGTATTAAATCCAGATGAGGGTAAAGATTTATAGTTTACATTATAATTCACTTAATATTTTAATTTTCTGTCCTTTTGAACCAAGCATCATCTTTAAAGAGCTGTGTTGTAGATGGGTTAAGGAATCACTGAAGTCATTGGGGTTTAGTCTGAACAGGAGCCTATTTTCAGTCTGGTCATTTCATCACTACAGAGCTGAAGGGAAGAAGTTTGGGCTATGAATCATTGGAAACACTATCTGTATTTTCAACAGGGGAAACAAATATACAAAATCTGATCTTGTCTCAGTAGATGTGTTTCTTTCATTAGCAGCCAGAGGCTTCCAGGTGTCCTCTGGCCTCAGTTTTGTTTAAGTCAAAAAAACAATTTGAGAAACATGTTGATTACAATAATGATTAGTCAGAGTTCCTTTTACGTGGTTTTGTGGGGTTTTTTTTTTGCACTCAAGAATTTTATTACAAACTTAGCTAGGTCTGCCTACAGGAGTATGTTGGTGCTTTTTTTTTTCTGCAGCTGGTAAATCTATGTACCTTCAAAAACTTCCAGTATAGGCTAAGATGTGTTTTAATCCTCCTTCCCTAACAAGTTCATTCATTTCTTCAATCTACCCTTCACTGTTAATGATGTAAAATTTCCTAGAGAACCAATAATGAGCTAATAGGTTTTGGGGAAAAGATGTTTTACTTAGAGGGATTTGTTTAGAGAAATCTTTTTTCTGGCCAAGTCAGATCAAACGTGCTGTGAATAGCAGGAAGTTTGATCTAGGAGATGGTTTGCTCTTTTATTCATAAAATGCTTGCTTTGGGGATGTTTCAAAAGGCAGATTTGAAATGGAGAATATTGTATACATGTTGTTCAACACTGGTTTAAGTTTTTTTCTTGATTGAATAGTTATATGACTAGATTTTCCCTTTTTATTAACTGTCTCTTTTTCTTTCGCATAAAGTGTAAGTAATGTCACATCTGTATAAATCAATATAACAATGACATTATGTATGTATATTATTATTTAACCATTGCTCCCTAGGGCATAGTTTTGTCTGTCATATTTTATAGAGAGTTTCTGTAGACTGTTATAATCGTTACAGTCTGTGCAGTGGAAAAACCCTGCAAATCCCCAGTTTTTGAGTGTTTTGAGTGGTGATGGTGTAGTACAAGTAAATAGTAGCAGGGTCTCTGAATAACACAATCCTGTAAGCATTACAGGAAATAAAGCATGAAGAACATGCTGCTAAAAACACTGAACAAATGAATACTCTGTAGAGAACATATTAGTGCACAGAATTTTTCAAGTCATTTCCTGTGAGAGCCACCTGTGAATTTATGCCTGGAAATGCAAAAATGTTAAAATGCATTGGTGTCTTTTGGAAGCCTGTCAAATGCACATTTTGTGCTGCCTTGAGTTATTACTTGTGTGTATATTAAGCACACATCAAATTGTGCTTAAATCAAAGATAAATGACTGCTGGTTTGGATGTTTTTTTCTGAGAACTGCCCGGAAAGGAGGGTGAAACTGGGAGTTGTATGCAATCACATTTCCCCAGTATACAATGACATAGATCTTATAATACATAAATCTTCTTTTGGGTGATATCTAGTCAAAATGAACTCTCTAAATTTTCCTTCTAGTAAAATTCTTTTATAAGCCAGGTACAATTTATTCTAACATTGATTTGATGAGCAACATTTTGTGGATCTCAAATAATTTTCACCCAAAATTTTATTCATGGGCCCCAAACACAAAGAGGACACGAGACAAATAATTGTTTTCCCCATTTCACATCATTGTCTTATTCCATCAAGGCATTGTTAGGTGAACATTGTGCCCAGGGTAGTTTAATTGCAGCAATATCTTGTGCTGACCTGTACCACATATAATCCTTTCTAGATCACGATATCATGATGGCACCTAATACAGCCTAGAATATGTGGACAAGATTTTTTATACTTGGTGTTCTGCTTAATAATTTTGTTGCTTTAATACATTAAAAACTTACAGATTTTTTTTTAAATTTATTGATACTGTCCTAACAAATGTGAGAACTTTTAGCCACAGTTCTGTTTAATCACTAATTATCATAAGCTTCAATTCCACCTTGTGGAAGCACAGTCAAATCACAACTAGGAGGCAGTCATAATTTCTTGCTTTGATACTTGCAGTTTGAGGGTAAACTGGGATGAGAAAGGGAGGGTAAAACCTTGCTTTTTAGTCCACTGGCAGTTTATGATTTCTGAGCATCAGGTTTTCTTCTTGCATTCACAGCATTTATTTGGTGGCTTGGCCACTACATGTGAAATAACTGTTGTGCTTTCAGGAAGTTCACAGCTGCAAATCTGTCCCTCCCAAATGCTCAGAATTAAGAGCTTTATTCCCTAAGGTGCTCTAGCTGTAGTTACAGCAGGGGAGCATTGCCAAAGAACAAATCCATATTTGTAATCCATGCAATCCATGTGCATTTAAGTTACACTATGTTTTTTGAAATAAATGCACACAGGACCAGATGTAGAAGTACTATGGGGTTTAAATTGTGAGACATAACTGTGCAGCCCATGAGGGTTTGGGAAGATTCCATGAAGAAGGTGTTCACATCAGATTTAACCACAGTTATATGGAAGGGAGAAGAGCACTTGAAGAGTTTCAGGGATAGAGATGCCCAGTATGAAAATCTTTGTGTGCTTCTTTCACAGGCTCCAGAAAGTCTAAAATGCAGCAGGCTCTGACCACAACTTCTGGCAGCCTAACCAGTATGGACATAAGCACTGAGGATGGGTTGGGACTTGAGCAGGAGAAAAAGACATCAAAACCATGAGCATGGAATGGAGTGGATCTGAGCAGCTGGAATTTAACACATTTCTCTAGGAAATGCTCATTTTCAAATTATAGTAAGGAATTGCTTCTTTTACTTGAAAGACAACTTGTGTTGACAAGCCTTTTTAAAGAGAGCATGTGAAAAGCGTGAGGGAACTGAAACATTAAGAAAGGATACTGTGTGTGACTGAATGTGTGTACTGCTTACATGTATGACACTAGTGTGTTCAGTCTTTATTGCTATCTCAAAACCCGTTCTTTCTCTCTCCATTGGCCATAAGAAATATCCTCAGAATCCTAAAAGAATGGGGCTCGAACTGTAGATATCCACTATTGAAAACAACGAGCAGTTTAGGTTTACACCCTGCCACATCAGTTTTGTTCAGCAGTACTTTCTTAAGGCTCCTTCCAAATTTCCAGTGTGTTTCTGAGCTCCTCATATAAGGCTCTAAGATAAGTCATAGAAACATAATCAAGATGTTGCCAAGGTGCTGGCGTTTTAATAAAATTCAAAGTGAGTCCTAGAGTCACAGAATGGTTTGGTTTGGAAGGGACTTTGAAGACCAGCTAGTTCTACTCTCCTGCCATGGCCAGGGTCACCTTCCACTAGTCCAGGCTACTCAAAGCCCTGCCCAACCTGGCCTTGGGCTTCTTTGGGTGAGATGTTCCAGCGCCTCACCACTGCCTCAGTAAAGAATGTCTTCCTTGTCTCTAATATAAACCTGCTCTCTGCTTGGCCTTCTCTTCTGGGGGACAAGGCCCAAAAGGTTCCATATTTGCAAAACTGGGTGTTTTCAAAGCTGGTTCTAGAACCTTGCTCCTTGACAGTTTGTCCACACCTAAAACTCCTGCACCTCCTGTTTTCCAAAGAATGAATGGAACATAGCACAGCGAGGAAATTGGTTAAAGGCTATAAAAATAGGTAGAAAGCAACCTCAACTTTTTAACTTAATTTTTGAATTATATACAATGCTATATACCTCTTTAGTATATCTTAATTGCAAATTCAAAGATAAAAATTCAAATAATGATGGTGTCTATCCCTGAATATATACACCTTTCATTATCAAACATTGCCTCTGCATGCCATTCTATGTTCTATATTTGCAAAAAACACGTCATAAAGATGACTATCTTTGGATGTCTGGAGTTGCATGAATCAGTAAATTGTTTATTTTCTCAGTGGGAGTTCACTCAGGACATTGAGGAGCTATTTCCTCCTAATTAGTTCCCTTGAGTCCTCTTATAAAAAAACCACCTTAGGCTTCAAGGAGTCTGTTTGGGGTCATTATTTTTTTGATAAATGTACTCCCCACCACTCCAGATTTCCCAGAAGGGAGACTGCAGGGTGGAAGAATGTTGTGTTGCACAATATATTCCATGATTGGTTCAAATTACTCGATTTACCCTGTATTTTCAAAAAAACCAATCCGAAATCATCAGTCACCCACATCCTCCTTCCAGTGCTGATGCCAGGCAGTCATTTTCCCTCAGAGCATCATTGAACATGAGCTCTCCTCAGCTTGTTTCTTACTTTGATGAACTGGATGGCTGCAGGGACTGTTCTGAGATTTGAGACTTTTCATTTGAGATGTTGCTGGTTGTTTCCACCGCTGATAGCTCTGTAGGAAAGGAATGGACAACGCTGATTTTGCTCATACCAGGCAGAGGTTATTGACCTGTAAAATTTACCATCATATTTTATCAAGCCACTCTGAGATGTCATTTTGTCGGCTAGGTGTGCTAATGCAAGGTGATTTATCTTGTCTAATCTTTGAAAGGTAACCTGCAATCAAACCTCAGACAATGCTGAAAGATGTTGTCAGTACACACTGAAGAGACGAGAATTTTTGTTTTGGTCTTTAGATCAACAAATTCTTGCTCAAAAAGAAAAGTATATCCTTCATTTTAGACTCAAATTTTAGCTCCATGTGGTGTAAATGTGTTCATTTTCACCTGTCAAAAACCCTTTCATGCTCTGTATCTTGTGATTATTACACTGTGATCATTCCTTGATAGTTGCTCACCTCTGTGATTCAGAGTAGCCAAGTTCAATGTTGCGTTTTCATTTATTCTGCTGGTCCTGAGCTGACTCCAACAGAGTTTTAGGCTGATTGAAACACTGGGCTTAGGTTCCCATGGCCTAAATCCCCCCTAAATCCCAGTGGTTTATTTTTGCCTCAGCAGACTCCAAGGCAGTTGGGTAGAGCAGGCATTGCCCGTGGAAGTGCAGATGTGAAACGCTGGACTGCAGCAGGTGTGTTCATGGGCTCCCACAGGTGTTGTCTGACCCACATCTGTGCCAGCCTCACTGCAAAATAGGGACAAACCTGCTCTGAAAAGACTGTGGAGCTGTGACTGCCCACCCATAGCCCCAGCACCAGGAGTGTGTAACCCACAGGTGCCTGTGGAAGGGGGAAATGCTGCCTTGGGATAATTCTCCCTTTTACAAGGGCTGCTGCAACATCCCCTCAGCACACAAATGCCTCTTAACCCCTCTCTGCCTGACATCACCTTTCCAAGCTAATATTCCCAGTGTCAGAGAAACACTTTTGGTTTATTTCAGTGGGAGTTTGTTTGATTGAAGCCTGAATAATAGAAATAAACTTTTTAATTGGTAGGAGATTCCACTTTTTTTTTAATCCTGTGACTATGAAAATTATCCAGACATCTCTTAGGTTTGCAATGTGAGCTTGCAAGCCTCTCTTGCAGTCTGAATTTCATGAGTGCAGCACAAGCCCAGCATCACTGTAAACACTGAGAACAGCTGTGAACAGAGAAAATGAAAAGCTGAGAAGAACAGATGCCTCTCGAGTTGTACACATTATTTAATATTGAAGTGACCCATAACACAACGTCAGGTGCTTTATTGTATTTGCCCACCTCAGAAAGAAGCAGCCGTGGCGGGCTCAGGCGTGTGGGGAATGCAGCCACAATTCCTGCACCCTCTACTGGCTGATGCACAGACCTCGGAGAGGGCTGCAGGATTTTTTTTTCTCAGCTATAAGAATAAATTTCTCAGCTGGAACAACAACGTTTGCCAGCAAAATTTTTATAGTGTCATTATTAGTAGAAATAGGAAATTTGGGTGCTCTAGTTGTCTGGAATAGGAAAGGAAGGGAAAGCTCTGAGAAATAGAAAACTAATGAATTGTTTCATCTTGTCTAAGCAACTAATTTTTGAGAGCCACTGTGCTCACTTTCTACAGCAAGGGAAAGCCAAAGCCTGGCACACAGAAGGAGACTAAGCTGCATTGTGCTAATTCTGAATGCTAGGGACATTGTTCATTAAATTCTGCAAATGCCAGAAGTGAGGGGATAAAAAGTAGTATTCTGCAATCAAGATTTAGAAATTTGAAAATTAAAATTCAAAGTCATGTCTTCCTGGGTGTGGGATTCACTTCAGTCACAGATAAGTATTACAAAGTATTTCTATAGGTTAGACTTTCAGATGGTTGTAGCCGATCTTGTTATAAAAAACAGCTGCAGTTTCAAAGTCCAGGTAGATGTCACTCTGCGACATGACCATGGTGTAGAGAGGATAATACACTCTCCTGGGTTATGACATCAATTAAATAATAGGCCTCTAGGCTGCTGCAGTTTTTTTTTTTTTTTACTTTTTCTTCCTTGTCTGCCTACATGGATGCCAGCTAAGGCTTCCTGAGGTTGTATTGCTCCTGCCACAGCACACAGAGGTATCTGCAGATGTTTTGCATAGAGCAGGGGTGCTGTTGGTGTGTCCAGTTTTCCAGGGTGCCTCACCATGTAGGTCTGGTGCTATCTCATGTCTGTGTGCAGCCAGACACACAAAGGCTCATAGCTACAATTACACAGCTACAATGAAGAATTTTGTTGTTGCTACTCTGCTGTTAAATCATTTGGACTGCTAGATTTTACAGGAATAGTATTATTAAGCTACAAAGAGCAGCTCACTTATACTACAGTGAGATTTTCAGAAATCACAAATTATTTGATCTGCTTTCAGTTTACTTTCTTAAAAGTAGTTGCATTTACAGAGGGATTATTGCCCCTCTCGTTGCTAATTAGAGATGATGCTGCTCTGGGTCCTTCAGTTCAGGAGCTCTTCAGGTGTCTTTTCTTTGGAGATCCTTGGCAATTTCTGTTCTCTCTGCTTTGCCTGTGTGTTCTTGCCTGTACATGTCAATTTTGTGTCGCTTGTCATTGTGCAGTGAATTGGATTCCCAGACATGACAAGCTTTAAGGCTTGCTGAGATAAGCAGGTGAATGTGTTACAATGTTTGTACAATGGTATTTTCATATCGATATTATCTCCTGGACTTCCCATCACCACTGATGCTGATTAATGCCTGCAAAATACAGGAATGTGTCCTTTGTGAAGTGTTTTTCTGCCTGCTCATTATTTCCTGTTGCTTATTTTGGCAGAATTTCATAAGCACCCCTCATATTGACTCCTCCACAAAACCAGTCAGTCCCACACAACCCTCCGGGGTGCCTGAACTCTTTCAGAGGTCTCTCAGCTCCCTGCAGGAGCACAGACTTGCTGCTGCACCTGCAGGCGGCTGTGTGAGTCAGTGCCAAGCACCTGGGGCTGGCAGAGGCTTCCTCTTGACCTCCCTCTCCTCCCCAGAGTGGGAATCCCTACATGCCTTCCCCTTTTTCCGTGGTATCAGAAGATTGTCTCTGCCCTGATGATAAAAAAGTCAAAATGGGTTAGACAGAGTTAAAGGCAGGAGAGATAAAAGAGTTTGCTCAAGGTCTCCACCTGGTCACTGGCAAAGCCAGAGCAGGGCTCTGCCCCTGCTCCCAAGCCAGTACCCAAACCCCAGCACACCCCAGCCTCTTTGAAATGCAGCTCACACAAAGCAGATTGGAAGTGATTTACTGCTCTTTAGGAGTGTTTTCAAATTGCATCTTTTTCAGTTGTCAGGAATTAACTGCGACTGTCTGAGTTTTAATTAATGGATCATGTTATTTGGTGCATCTGAAAAGAAAATTTAAGAAACATCTTTGGCTCTTTTGGCCAGTAGCCATAACGACAGCCAGGCTAATTATATCAGTCACCAAGTTATCGGTGCAATCGTAACTGGAGGCAAACAGATGCCAGGAGAGGCTGGTAGTAAAATCATGATGTATTTCACAGTCATCTTATTACTGACTGATTTAAATAAGGACCTAAAATGCTCTGTCAGTACGGAGAGTGTCAAGGTTCCAGCAAGTCTTAATTCACAGAAGTTCAAGCTTTCCTTGCTTATGGAAAGTGACTGGCAAAAGAGGAAAAGGTATGCCACAGCAAAAGCATGTGGAAAACAATTTATTGTTTAGACTTGCAAATGCTAACCATCCAGGTCATATGTTCTTTTTTCCCTACTGAGTTTAAGTATTAGGAAACATACCTCTGATGAGCTTCCTCTTACTTCCATTTCATCACATGAGAGATGAAGTTGGCCCATAGTTCTCTGTCATTTGCTTGCTGGGTCTAAATGAATATAAACTGCATGTAATAGTGACTCAGAGCAGCAGCTCCTTCAGGGAATGTCCCCGTGTGCTTTCAAACTCAGCACGTTGGAAGTAGAATACAGTATGTACTCAACATTAGGTTTCAACTAATTTAATTTAAAAAACTAGAAATTGGTTGTTTTTCACACAGTATGAACAGAAAACTCTTTGTCTAAATGTTTTCCATAATTTAAAAAACAAAGTATAGCCCCATAGTTTCCTCTACTGGGTCACTGCAAACCAAGGTACTGCTGGATTATGGCTTCAAATAATAACTAAAATTTTGGGAAGGAACAAAGTCATAAAACTCCTCTGTAAATGTATTCCCAGCCACATAAACAAGGAAATGGATTTTATAATTAATTCAGAGTTCTCTGGCAAGCACAGTGTTGTAATGTGTTGTAATCTACTGATTAAGTTCCAGTAAGAACACTGGCAATGGCTTTTTTTATCAATATCCGTCTTTTAACAGTACCCAAAAGAACCTGAAATTCTTCTGAATCTCAGAGTAACCACGGGTGGATTGTGCTCATCTGAGCATCCAGTCAACACTTGGAGAGGGGTGAGTCTGTAGGAACAGGGTTTGTGTCATCCTTGGGTCCTGTTTGCTTCCTCTTCCCATGTCCTCGAGCACTGTGTTTTGGAAATGTGGTACTTTATAGAAAATTGCTTTTGAGAAGTTCAGGCTGCATGGGTGTTTGAAACATCCCAGCAAAGCTTTTAATCCAGTGGGATTCTACTTCACAGAATGCTTTGCCATCCATCAGGCCACCGGTCATGGCTGTTAATTAAATGAAAATGCAAAATAAATCTACAGTGCAGAGATACAACATAGCCAATTAAACATCCCAGTGCTAGGTGCTAATAAGTGAATGTCACCAAGGACAACCTGTGTGATGTCAGAATACAAATCCCATCAGATGACAGAATGCACGGCTCCCGTGGTGGGTGGGAGGAAGGAAATGGGTGTCCCTGAGCACTGAGGTGCAGCAGAGGTGGTGAGGCTGTAGGGGATGGGAGTACTGGGGACTTGTGTGGGCAAGAGGCAGTTAAAGTCAGAACACTCAGACTAGTGCTGCTAATTTTCTTGACTCTTGATATGTGAAACTCTGACCAGTCTCAAGTGAGTCCTTTGCCATAAAACAAAGAATTGTAATTTTTTTAATGTTTTAGTACAAAAGAACAATACTGGAGAAAGCAAATTATACCCATCCTTGGAGTGCCTGAAGGACTGTCAGGGCCCTGTGTCTTTGTGAAGATGTCAGGGCAGCTTTGTGAGGATGCTCTGTGAAGAGGGATGGCCTCTTTAAGTGGCTCTTCTTGGCCAAATGAATGGCAATAACTCAGCAGTTACAGCTAACTACAGCAGCTCATAGGCAGGCATTATAATTTCATTAAAGATTGGGCAATCCGGGCAATCTAAAGAATATGAATGCACAGAGATGAGCAATCTTAAATTTCATGAAATCAAAGAAGATATTTAACAAAGTTATTGCAAGACACAAATTAATGAGCTATCTTGAGACAAACAAATTAATGAATATTTAGTATTTTGTGTATGTAAACAGTTCCACCTGTTCTACCTATTAGAAAGGTTAATTTTTTTGAGAAACACAGTCTGATTAAATTTATATTTGAAAGAAATACTTGACTGTCTTAAGCTACGTATTTCAATAGCTCATGAAACTTGTGTTGCATCAAAAAACTTGCCTGTCTTTGAAGCTTCGGGTGCATACTTTATGTATCTCAATGTGCATTTCAGCTTGGATTGCTAGTTGGGAGCTTCTTTCTTCTTTTTAGCTTGTGATTGTATGTTTTTCTCTTTTTGGAAGTTAGTTGCTTACAATGAGGGTTGTATGAAGGGTTTCATGTTCCTAGAATAGAGAAAATGGAGCAGAGGAGAATTTTAGGATATTGCAGGATGCTGGCCTTTGAAATTTCCATGGATTTTCAGTCCATGGAAATTTATCTCTCCTTTCATTCTTTTAATAAATGCAGATAACACAACCATATCAAGACTCAGCCGAACTAAATATTAAATAATGACAGTCTTTAAACCAGTTTTGCATTCCCTAGATTGCAATGAAAGTGTAATTTTTTTGACATGCAGTGTATTAAAACATATTTAACAAAGTTCTAATCAATTACAGGCACTTCTCCCCTTGTTTCAAACTAATCCAAACACTCTTTAGACATTTATATGTAGGCATAAATGTGTGTNATAAATGTGTGTGCAAGCCAGTTAGTTCTTACAGGCACAGACGTCCTGGTTGTAAACTGAATCAGCACCAGACACTGCACTGGTAATACAGGAATGTCATATATTATTTTACTATATTAGAATATAATCTGTTATTATCACATATGTAGGCTCAGCTATTGCTATCACATCTCTGTACAGAGGGATTAGCCCCATACTTTGTTTTCCCAGCCAAATATCCCATCCTGGACCTGTACAGTTTTCTGGAGCTGGAGACAAATCTTATTGCCTTCCACAAGTCAGTATTCCTCTTTCCCCAGCAGTATTCTGGATGAGAGGAGAGCTACTGGGGCCCCTGGAGGGAAGAAGGAGGGAGAAACGTTTGAAGCACAGCACCGTGGAAAAGTTCTGGAAAGGGATCCCAACCTTGAGGACAGGCCAGAGCAGGAGTGATGTGAGAATGAACTGATATCACACATCACTGCTGTGAGAGGGAGTTCAAGAACAGCTCAGCATGCTCAACAATTTGATGCCATTTCTGCACCAGAGAAGATGGGTTAGGACCAGATGGAGACTTAGTGGCCAAAGGTGGGATTGTTGCAAGTTGGGTGTAAATTGTCAGCTCCTGCCACCCACAGAAGGCATGGTAAAGAGATAAATGGGTAGATTTTCCCCCACAGTTAGTAGGGGATAATCTGTTTAAATGATAGTCAGAGCATTCCAAAGAGATGTTCACGTGGTGGCTCAGGGAACCCAGGGAAGATAGATGCATCCTCCGCATCCTCCTTGAAGGAGGGAGAATAAAACTTTGCACACTTGGATTCCAGTGGCTTATCTAGTGACAAGGAGAGTGCTGTTATTTTATTTCACCTTTATTTCTTGCTTTTCAGTATAAAGGACAGCCCAAAGATAAAGCTACTCCAGGGTTTTGTGTGGATGAAGAATGGCAGAATATCTCACCTGGTATTGCCTCTTTGGTGATAGTTTTTAGGTTGTTGGTTGATCTGTGGCTGGTGGCAAGTGATTGATTTTCATATACAAATTTCATTTCTAGTTTTGAAACCTTTTTTTTCATGTAGTATTCCCTTGAGACTAATATAACAACATTCATGGGATTGCCCTGTCAGCAGAGTGTGTTCTGCCTTTCCCTCCTGTACCTGAGAAGTGCACGCTTTTGGCGACAGCAAAAGAGTTAAATTTCAGAGTACTGAAGGATTCTAGACTTTCCTAATTAACCATGGACTACAATAGTTATTTAGACAGGTAACAAACGTGCCCAGGACACGATTATTCCAGTACATGGGCATGTCACAGGATAAACTGCTGCTGTGTCCTGTCACTCCTGCCCTGGGCATTTAGTTCCAGATCCTCAGCAGGACTGAGAGACATAAATAGCCCAGCGTGGCTGGGACTGACCTTCCCTCCACTGGGATGTGCTCTCAGGTGAGGGTGTAAAAGCTTATCAAATTTTCGGGCACCTTCAGACCTTGCCTGGGGCTGTAGGCTTGGAAACATGAGTGGGTTTGCTGTGCTTGGTTAGTGTCAATATTTTAAAGCGAGGTGGATGTTAGCAGAGCAAAATACAGATTTAAAACACAATGTGGAGGGAAGTCTCTCCTAAAATAACAGGAGATGTTAATGAGCTCTCTGCGAGAGGCTTGACTCCGGGTGTTTTAATGTGTGATTGTGGCTGTTCTTAAAAAATGAATAGACCTATCAGCATTCAAAGGACTATTCTCCTTTCCTTTCTGATCTGGCCTTCCTTTCTCCCCACATCCCCTGAGTCGTCAACTTTCATTCTCTGCTGTGGTCCTAGAAAGCATGAGGGCTGGGGTCAGAGAATACTTTTTTCCCCCTCAATTAGAAATGGAAAGAAAGCAATGAAAAATAAGTAAAAGGTTTCAAGAAACAGCAAGGGGAAACAAAAAGAGTCACTTTATCTTGTGCGCAGACAGTGATGATCCAGGTAACACCACGGCTTCATCCTAAATTACACCCGTGTGAAATATTTGAGTGTAGCTCACATCCCTCTATACAAACTATACATAAATTACACCATTTGGGTAAAATTAAGCAAGAGGCAGCAGCCCACCCGCACGCAGGTGCGTGCAGCATCTCCACCCTGCTCCGGCATCCCTTTGTGCCCCGGTGCTCGCAGGGGTGCGTGCGCTCCGTGCCGCTGCCCGCGGCCGCCGGAGGGACCCCCCAGCCCCGCAGCGGGGCCGTGGCGTTGCGGGAGGGTCCCCCGGGTGCCGGTCCGCCCGGGGCGGTGCGGGGCGGTGCGGGGCCGGGGCTGCCCGCGCTGTTCGCCGCGCCGCCGCTGGGGGTATCTTTGTACCATTTTTCATCCAGCAGCAATTTGGAGTGGAAACGTGTAATAGGGGAAAAAGCAGGGATCTCGGCGGTTTGAGCGAGCCGTGCATCCAGGAGCCAAAAAAGATTAACACCCCTCCGCACCCCTCCGCGCCCCTGCCGCGCCCCTCGGGGCACCGCCGCGGCTCCGCGATCGCCCGCCGGACATCGAGCGAAAGGGATTCGTCTGGAGGGCACTTTCGGATCGGGGGAGATCTATTGGATTAGTGGGATTATCTGCCTGCAGACGGAGAGAAGTAGCGTTTGATCATTTCCATTGCCTGCCTGATGGTCGGATTTACATGGAGGTGGCTCGGCACGGATGAGGCTGGATTCCGGATGGGGATTTCCAGCCCCCACTCCCCGCGCCCCGATCCCAGGAAAGGGCAGAAAAATATATAAAAATCGGTATAATTGGGAAGTGTCCGGAGCACTATTGGGAGCCCTCCCGCTCCCAGCGGCTGGGAGAGCCGGAGGAGGCGAATCCAGCGGATTACAGCTTCAGCTGCGATTGCGGGAAAGCGGCCGTGAACTGGTAAATACTTTGATGCTCCCGGCGTGCGGGGCGAGCCCGCGCCGGGATGGAGAGGAGGGAGGGGGCGGCCGGGCCGGGATGCAGCAGGGCGGCCGGGATGGAGGAGAGAGGGACAGCGGGGATGGAGCCGGGCGCGGGGCCCCGGGCAGGGCAGGGCAGGGCGGCTGCGGGGCTGAGCCCGGGGCCGCTCGGCAGGGCCGGTTTCCGAGCCGTGTGTGCGTGTCCGCGCCCGGGGGGGGACGCGTTCGGGACTGCGGGTGCGGGGCTGCGGCGGCTGCGAGCCCGAGCGGTGCCCGCCCGCGGGGATGCGCGGCGGCGGGANGCACTAGAGCATCATCTTTACTTGCTAAAGGAAAATCAATTTTCAACAGGTTTAATTAAAATTAATCAGTCAAATTACTTAATATTAATTGACTTATAATTAAAGCCAGAAAGTTACCTTGGAATCAGGAGAAAGGATGTTATCTGGAATCATTTTAACGATGCATATGGTTTCAGAGCAATTACGTTCAAATAACTGTTTAAATAAAACAAACCGGAGTTTGATTATAGTGTGGTATTCCTGCTGATGCAGGTGACACAATCTGGACTGGCCATTTCATTCTGCAAATTTGCTGACCTTTGGAAGGAATATCATGTTAGTTTGACACTGGGTTTGCTTTCTAGAAGGCCAGTTTGGTTTAGCTCTAACAACTATAGCATTAAAATCCACTAGTATAAAATGGAAATATGTCTTATAGAAGCTATAAATATCAAAGTGAATGTTTTTAGCACGTTTAGATATTCTGTGAATTTAAAATGAAGCAGATTTTTCTTTTTCTCAGCATAAGTGTAAGAAATTGTTTTAGAAATTATTTTTTGCCAGCACTGCCATCCACTGTGGCAATGTTTGCATTTATCCAGAGCCTTAGTGGGACCAGACTGTACTGATAAATTCAGAAATAATTCACATCCGAAACCATGTATTTTTGGCAGTGCTCACAATAACCTTTTCATGCTCCCTTAAGACCTAGGTTGGTATTTTTGTTTGTTTGTTTTTTACAGTAGCGGCATTTTTGGTGCATCCACAGACTATTGTTATTGCTGAAAGAGCAGTACTGTGAGCTTTGGGACATTTTCCCCTACTTTTCCGGGCTGGCTTAGTTGAAGCAAAGGATTCTTATGAAATTGCACATACTTTATTACAGGCACCTGACAAGAGAAGGACCCATGCACGGTATAAATGAGCATTTAAAAATAGAGCCCATTATTCAGGGCCCTGATTTTCAAAGATCCTGATTCCCATTGACTGCACTGAGACTTGTGTGGGCTCAACAGCTGTAACACACAGACTACTTCTGCATCTTTGAAATTAGATTTGCAGACTGGGAGCCAAAAGCTAAGTAGCCATGTTTGGGAATAGCGGTTGGGAAGGATTATTTATTTTTTCTTTCCCTCCCCCCTCCCCCCCAACTCCATTACTGGTGCAGGGTTAAAGAAGACTGCTACTTAGTTACTTTTTTGATAAATGATGCCGTTTTTCTTAGGCTGTGGCTACAGATTGCAGTGATGTTGCAAAAGCAGTTTTGCAGCAAATGATTAGGAGATCCTCAGATACCTACAAAGAGATCCCATTTATCCTGTACGCTTCCTGCGAATCATATGCAGGCTGTGGGAAGAAAAATGAGGCAGAGGATAATCATGCTAAGTGTACTGGGAAGCAGGATTTGGCTGAACACCTCTGTTTTGTGATTAACTGAAGTAGCAGCAAAAGCCATGAGAGTGGTTCAGGCTGTTTAAGGCAGTGGGTGTAGGAGCGAGGAGGAGAGCTGCTGTCCTGGTGCTGCTTTGGTTATCTTACCCCTTCTCCTAGAGTAGGGTAAGAAGATAATATCCTAGCTCTTGGTACATCTTTAACAAAGTGGGTTTTCTCTGGATTATTTGGCTGGAGGTGGAGCAGTCTGCTGAGGAGGGTTATTTAAAGACTGGGACAGGGCTGTAGGCAGATAAATTGATTTGTGAGTGAATGGAGGAATTTGAACGTGGTAATGGTGGTAGTTGTATTTTTTATCAGTTTACATTTTTAATATCCTCTGGCATGCACACCAGCATTAACCACTCTAATTGTTCAAATGGAGTCTGGGGAAAAGGGAAGAAAGCAGAGGCTTAGATGTGGTCTCAGTTTGTAATGGATTGGCTTGCCTTTCTCTATTAAAAGCAAATATACATTCCTTTGTAATAGAGATGTAAAGCTGTATTACAGACCCTTGGCTAGCTCTGAGTTATTTGTTTGATGTTGTATTTATTATGGTTTTTTAATCACATGAAAAAGAAATTACTTAAAAATTAAATAGTGAAAAAAGAGGGGTAAAAGGAGACAGACGTTCTTTGAAAGCAAATAATGAAAATAAAACATTTTGCTAGAGGTCCAATAGAAACCTCTGTGGATTTCTTTTAATAAAGGATGAGCAGTTATCAATCTGATCCAGTAAATGATATAGTTTCTGATTAGTCCCAGATATCCCTCCACGGTAAGTATAACAAGTGATAAAATAATAGATGCTGATAAAAACTAGGTCCTGACTGATGAATAAAGGCTGTTCTAGAGGCATGTCTCCACTTCTGTAGCCCTGGTTCTGAGCTCTGCATCGTGAGGGAGCACAAGCACTCAGAAGGGGATGCCTGCCCTGATACCCAGGTGTTGCACAAGAGTTTGTATGAAAGGGAGGGAGAGGGAGTTAGGGGATGCAAAAAACCAAACCAAAAAAACCCACCTAATGGGAAACTTCATCATGTGTTGCATATTGAGAGCACATCCTGTAATTTTAATAACAAATGATGACATTGCATTCCCCAGGATTACTATTGAATTAGCAGAATTACAGGGGGAAATAATTTTGGCTTCTTGGTGACTCAGCTGCACGTTTCCACCTGCCTCTGAAGACCCCACGTGTTTTCCAACAGACTTTGTTTCCATAACTATTAATTACTCATTAATGATGTTTTGTGTGCTCTCCAGGGATAAAAAGTGACTGGTTGGCTGCTTAGTCCCATGTTAAGTTTTGCTGTGCACCCTCTCCACCGTGGCACTTCCCACTAGAAAACAAAAGGTGGTGTGAGGGACCAGCAGCTGTGGGAAACCAGGGGGCACAGAGTCTGTACTGTAAATATCCTCATGGTTACAAGCCATGTAAAGATCTGGGCTGCACACAGCAGGGTAACGTGGTTTTTCCACTGCTGTGGTCAAATAAAACATGAGGCCATTAAAGGAAAAAACAATTTGAGTTCTCTTTACCCCATTTGTTGAATTCTTCTGTTTCGTCCTCATAATGTTTTCTGCATAATCGGTTTTAGTGTTGCCTTTGGGTAGCCTGTTACCTTCTGCTGATGCTTGGTTAGGTCTTTTGCACCATATTAAGGGAGAATGTAATGCTTGGGAATTAGCAACATGTGACTCTAAAGTCATAAAAGTGGTCAAGGACACTTTACAACTATTGCATTTCAAGTAACTCATACTCCTTTAAGGAAGCAGTGAACTTAAATGGCAATTTAAAAAGATGTTTTCTAAATCTCCTCAATCACATCCTGCCTAGAGAAGCCATTAGCTCACTTGTTGAACTGGTTCTGGGAATTTAATGAGGGGAATACATTTATGTTGTATTTTGTACTTTTATTTAATTACATTTTGTCTGAAGCTTTTAAGTTCAATATCTGAACTTAAAGCTGTTCCTTAACTTTTGCCTTCCCAACGCTGTCCCCCAGTTTCCAAAACAGTACTTGAAAGCAGTGAAGTGTTATGTAGGCACACAGTGTCAGAAATATTCATGAGGAGAAAAGGACAATTTAGTCAGGAGAAACCTTACAGATAGACTGAATATTTTGACATCCTCAAGCCTGTGCAAAACAGGCATTGTGGGATGAAGCTTTTGTTTCTTCTGCTGGTTTCTGAGGAATGGTTTATTTCTGTGGAGAATCTGGGCCCTGGAACAGTCACCATGGGATGCCACTGGTGGGTCAGGAAACCCTCTGGTCACTGGAGCTGTGGTCAGTGTGACCAGGACATGACCACAGGGGGACTGAGCCTGGCTGCTGCAGCTGAAATAAGTCTCTTTCTCACAGACAGGGGTAGAAAATGAAAAGAGGACAAGGGGCTGAATAATAGGAGCTACACATGAAGTCAGATGGAAAGAGTAAATCTTTGTAGACGTTTAATGGTGTTATATTCTAAGCTTTTGGGAAATTTTATTTGAAATTTTTTTACAACAGTAAATATAGTCTGTGCTATATTCTATTTCTATTTCATGTGAGAGAAAAATTCCCCATCTATGGTACAACACTTTACTGCTACCATTACTGCAGACTTTATAGATCAGAGATGTGTCAGCATGTTAGCTTTAGCTGTAATGCTTTTTTTTTTGGTGAAACCTTATGGGCCTTGCAGCCACTTTCTCATACTGACACTCATAAAACGTTCAACTTCTCATATTTATTATTTAATTTGCTTCCTATATAAAGCAGCAGAGCTCTTTGGTACATGAATATGAAGCCAAAAATGACAGGCAGGCATGAATGGGACTAATGAGTTTTAATAATGCACATATTAGAAACTGTTAAAGGAAGTTTAATTAAAAAAAACAAGTTAAGCATGAAATTCATTTTGGAACAAATGCAAGTAAAGTCACAGATGTACAGAATGCTGGATCACAGGAAACAACCTCTTCAAGCTGATAGATCCCTCTAATGCCAACATTGCACTCAAGTTGTAGTGTGCTCTCTGCACTTCTGGAAAGCCTGGTAATACCAGTCAAGAGCACTTTCAGAGCTGAGTTAGAGATGTTGGGTTTGTGATTAACTAATTATGTTTATACGTCTGTAAATTTTCTGATGAGTTGGAACTTGATCTCAATTACCCTGATGAAATTGGGACCATCTTGACCATCTGATCAAGAACAAAAAGCATGGGTTCCTTTTTCTGCCACAAGGAAGTTTGCTGGTCTTTTTCTTAAAAAAAAAAAAAAAAAATCTTGTTAAAGAGCTAGTTATTGATGTAGCTCTACAACAAGGGTTTTGTATGCTTTGAATTGTTACTGCATTGTATCCAGCTAGAACAACAATTCATGGACAAATCTGAGTTCATTCAAGCATCTTTGTTTGCAGAGTTTTCCCTCAAGAAGTGGTATTATCTGTATTCCAGGTTTTTTTATCTTGAATTACTATTTCCACCAGGAAAATACAAAAGTGATATCTTTTTTATGAATCTGATATGAAAGCTTGCCTTGGGGGCTGAACTAGCATTAAAGGTAGTATTATTGTTGATATTATAGTTGTAATAAAGGTGGTAAATAAAATCCAATTAATTTTTCTCATACAATTAACCTCAGTGAACCAAGGGTGAGCCACAAATATATATCAGTTGAAGAACTTTGTTAACAATTCTATAATTAAATTTAGCTTCTTAAAGAGAGAACAAAGTGGCAGTCAGTTTCAGGAGTCTGGGTGGGTTCTGGGCACTCTGCTAGAGTAATCAGACGAGAAGCACCTGTATATTTTATGAAGTATTAATCAAAGCAACTCCCACTTGACCTGAGGATATGCAATACACAGATTTTGATACTGAAGCTCTCAAATGAGAAACATCTGGGTTACTTTTTTCTCTGGGGTGACCTCTGATTAACATGAGTTCAGTGGAATTTCTGCAGTAGTTCAGGGAATCTTCTTGTCCTGAAGCACAGAGCAGCCATCAACAGAATGGCCATTTGATCACTTAGCTGAATAGTTACAGTACTCAAAGGTGAGGATAATGTGTGGTCCATTTAAGAGTTAACTATAAGCTGCTAAAAGGAATAAAGGTTCACTTCAGTGCCCATTATATTCCAAGCCAGTGCATCTGTCATTTTTAATTTAAATCTGTATTACTTAGCTGTCTAAAACTTTACACATAAGTGACAGAGTTACCCATTCTTTCTGTTATGGGTAAAATCACCATTTCGTTACCTACTTATTGTGCAAAATGTCAGACAGCTCTGGTCCACATTAAAAAATTGTAGTCAACTTCTGGTAATATAAACAATTGTACAGATAAGAAGTAGAACTATTTTAAGAAAATGATTCATTGATATGAGTAAATGGAAGATTATAAAACTTAACTGACCCTCTCCTCATGGGCCTAATTTGTCTAATTCAAAAACAGTTTAATAGAAAATTTTGATCAGAAGTCTTCCTATTTTGGCAAACTAAGATGCAGAAATTTTATAAAGTGATTTTTGATCATGAAAATACTAGTTAATAAGCATTAGTAAATATACCCACTAATGGCAAAGAACAAAAATTTGGTGCAGTTGAAAAATACATCACAATTTAAAGGAGTCTTATGACATCCACTTATTTTAATTCAACTTTTCACTAATTTTGAAGCACTGCACCGAATACTTTATACTGCAATATTTAAATATCGTATTTTTCACTAACTGGTTATGATGTTTAATGGTCAAAACATCATATTAAATCGAGGTGAGGGCACTCAGGAATCAGTTTCTCTGATCTAGGAGTGATATATTTACACAGCTTGCAGCATCTGGAAATCCTTTCCACTGGGTTGTTTGTGTTCCCGTGGAACATGACACTTGTAATCCCATCCTAGTGTGGGGTGGGACTGTGAGCCCATAAAGATGATGTCTTATTCATACCTTTGTTGGCCATCTTGGCAAAGGTTCTGCATCTCAGTAGGGCTGGATTTGTAGCAGCTTTCTGGAGCTACCAGACCTGTGGCTGCTCTGAGGTGAGGGGGTGCTGGCGTGTGGGATCTGACCAAACCCCCCAGAGCTGCGCCCTTCTCAGGTGTATTATGCAATCAGGGTTGCAGTCTCCTCTATTATTTCATACACCTGCTTTTTTAAATGAATGTAGTTAATTTCTTGAACTAAACCCATGCAAATCCCATCCCTTTGAGAAAGTATTTAGGGAAGTATGCAAGAGCAATGTCTGTTTTAAAATATATCACAGAATGGGTTGGGTTGGAAGGGACCTCTAAAGGTCATCTAGGTTTTGGTAGGGACATCTTCCCCTCCAGGCTGCTCAAAGTCCCATCAACCTGGCCTTTTTTACTACTAAGTTGAGAGAAAATACACTGTATTTGGAACTTGCATAACTTGAAACACGAAAGAAGAGATTTTTGTGAATTTTGGGGAATTTTGTGCTGCATCTCTTGAGGATTTGTCTGGTCATGTTTACAACTGGTGTGTCACATAACACAGTGTTCACCCTCTTCTTTCCTCTAATGGTCTCTGTACCACTGTCCATGCTCCTGCTTGGCTTCATAGCGTGCTTTAGAACACAAATTTCTTCTTAGAGACGTGAAACATGAGACTGCTGTAAGTAAAAATGGATGCAAATGTAGCTGGTTCTGCAAAACAGCACTTGTGTTTTGAAATGAAGTGGCGTTGTGTGGTGTTCCAAACTCTTGCAGTCACTTTGAATATTTGTGCAACTGGGATTTACTAGCAAAGTGGAAGTGAAAAGGAATTTTTAAGCAGGAATATCAAATCACATAATACATCTTCAGCTGAAAACGAAACAGCTTTTTTGGGGGGTTGGGAGTTTTTTTATCGTAACAATAATAACCTTTACATGTGCTCGAGCTGGCATATGGCCAGAAGCCTTGGGTGCCACCAAAGGCTTTATTAATCCATTGGAGCTATTGATAGGTGGTACAGATCAAACCAGCCCTTAAGATTTGAAGGTCTGAGCATGAGTGACAAAGAGGAGGAGTTGCACTGCTGCAGTTTGCAGCAGATGTGACCTGTTGTGGGATGCCCTGTGTCACTGGAAATACAAAGATGCACTGAAGCTCTCTTGGATTGTTCACTCCTCAGCATAATAAATACTTCTCTAAAGTATTTTGGAATCTGAGCTATGAAGTAATTTGAATTCAGAAAGGAAGATAATAAAATAATAGATGATAGAAAAAAATCTCTGTATAGTATAGACTGTTCGAAAGAGCATGAAAGACTTTATCAAATACCTTTTACAGTAGAATTCATTTGTGTTACCACAGGGAGCAATTGTGATTCTCAAATCAAGACAGCAGTAAAATCTGTAAAGGTTTCTCCTCCTCAGATCCATATTATTTTGATGCTAAATCTTGTCCCAGATTTATCATTGCTACTCTTTGGTTTATTTGCTTGCTTGTCTACCTGATCAGTCCTGTTTATTTCTTCTCCTTTTTTTTCCCCACTGATTCCTCTTCAGCTGAGTCCAGATACCAAGGGAAAGTCCTATGCAGATCACCTGCAGAAAGGCTGGGGAGAATTTTGTCCAGCATTAACTCTCAACAAGCTCTTGGCCAGCTTCCCTACTTGCCCTGGCACCTAGTGCTCAAAATGAAATTTTCTCATGAAAGTCTCAAAAGATTTGATAAATCTCAGTCTTTTTATTTGCGTTGAGTCTGTGGTTTTGATGTGATAGCTTCAGGGTAGCCAATGACAGGCTTGAATGTCTGACCTCTCAGTCTCAAAAATAAACTGTTATTTAGACATTTGAAAAGAAAGGCTTGAAAAGAGCAAATCCAAAATGCAAGTTACAAACACAATGAAAATATGTTGATTTAAATCCTGCAAGCGGTTGACAGTTTTCTGCCCTTTATAGCCTATCCATCTATTCATTGAGGCTACAGCCCAACAGCTAATTAATTAGGAATAGCAAACACAGAACTGAATTATACTCTTACCTTTTTAGCATCCTGTCTCAGAGTAAAACCTTATCCATGGGAGGTAAAACAGAGCTGTAGATTGCAGCAGAGCTGTTCAGCTGCAAAGACAAACCAGCAGACGGACAAGCTTAGAATTATAACCCAGCTCTAGAACTGGCTTTGAGTTTACATTGAATTTACCGTTTGAGGTATCAAAAGTGTATTACAAAGTTTCTTTAGAACTGAAAACAGATGCTAAATCAATTAGTAGTAGAATCTTAGTAATTTTGCCCATCGAACTAACTCAGCACCTTGAAATGAAGAAGGATGTTTTTCCTTGGCACTGCTGTGTTGGATTTGTTGAACTCAGGCCTTCCCCAGACCATGTGAATTAGCTGGAAGGCTACTGGGATTAAGTTCTGCTATTTACAAGTTTGAGTTTGAGAAAGAAGAGAAAGTTCATGTTTCCATTCCTGAGAGGAAAACAAACCCTCGTGGGTTTTAAGACCCAGTGGAAAAGGCTGTGGCAGTTTTTGAGTAACACTAAGGAGCAGGCTTCCATCTCTCCATGTGCACTGCTCAGAAACCTGTCTGCCTACTCTCTCTTTACTATTTCTCAAGTAGTACCCTACTCCCTCCAAAATCTGAAAAGCTCCAAAGCAACAATCTTCCATGAGGGGAACCTCTGCCATTCCATGTAAGTGTGTTAAGTGTAAACACACACATCAAGTTTGAGGAATCATTTTCTGCAGCTACATTGGTGTGTTTCCAGCAAATACTGAGAATATGCAGCTGGAGAATGAAGACCATAAGCCTGTTTGTTAATGCAGTTTCACAGTGAAGGTGTTAGAATTAGCAGAGAAAGAAAGAGAATGAGAAAATTGCGGAAAAGCTTCATCTATCTCCTTATTGCCTCATGAGATAGATTGTTCAGAGCTAAAGGAACACTAGACATGAACCAAATCTCCTGCTGTCCTATATAGCTTTTACAATCTCCTTTTTAATAACCCAAACTACAGGGTAGTCTGACTATTAGACAAGCCGTTCTTTTGAATTCTCTGCACAATGTGTATAGACATGATAAAAAAACCAATTCTCATTAAAGCTGCCAATGCTGTTTCAAAAGCGTGGTTTAAAATGTTTCCTATACAAAGCAAAACACATTTCTTGTGCATTACACACTGCTTAATAGGGAGTGTAAGATTACACTGCTATGTTGTGTATAACACTGCATCTTAAATAATAGGATATTGTAAGTCATGTTGGAAATATGTTTCACATGAATATGGAAGATATAATGATATGCACTGAGCAATTTTCAGAAGTGCTGGAAGACAGCCTTGTGTGACAACCTCTGAGCTAAAGTAGTTGAAAATAGCATCTGGAATTTCAGATTATACAGTCTCTGACCCTAACTGATTGTTTTTTCTAGGATATTGTTCAGTCAGCACGTGGGTATGTGAAAGATAAGATTTCTTCTGTCCTGTGGGAATGCTTATTGTTTATGTTATAAATTAAAGATGGTAGGAATTGAGTGCTCTCAACATGCATTTTCATTTTTCACTGAAGTCAGTCTTTTATAAGGAATGCAGGATTGATCTGACGTAAAAATTGTGATATACAGCTCCCTCCCTAAGCTGCCTGTTCATATCCTTTTCCAAATCAGTCCTGAAAAACCCCCCAGCAACCTACAGAGGTCCAGTTGTACTTCTGTACAAATTCAGAGTTTGCCATTCACTTCAGCAGAAGCAGACTTTGGTCCTTCATTGCTGTGAACATTTCAGTCTATCTGTGTTTTTCACCAGCAATCAGAAAACCACATAAAGCATGGTAATTCAGGTTATTGTGAATAAGCACACTAATTCATGTTATATTCTAAAATGAACAAAAAATGTTTGTATGTATTATGAACTGCTTTTAATGAAATAAAATTCCTTTGGGTGTTCAGTGTGCCTGTCTATCTTAATTTTCCCATCTTCTGCTTTAAGAAATAATTACTTCCTTTCTGATAAATCAACTTCTGCAAACAAAGTGAAAATTGATTATGAGCTGATTAAGTTAAATAAAATATTAACATAAAGATTTATGTAATGTAGCTTGGAAGTAAATTGCTTATTCTTGAAAAGGTGAATTTTAAAAATGTATTTTCTGTGAGTCCTGTTTCTCCTGAGAATCCTCTATAAATTCAACAGGTGACATTACAGATAATCCAGTAATCAATGTTTCGCCTGCCATTTCATGGACCCATAAACTACTGCAGTTTAACTTACATGACTCTAGCAAATAATAATGTATGTAAATAACGTGTTAAACACCTAGTTATCACTCTGCTCATATTAGCTCTTTCATACTAATGATTTATTTTCATTTTCTCCAGGACATAGACCTGCGGCTAACTGGATTTGATTTATAAGAGGGGATTCTGCAGTAAATGGCTGCTCTCTTCATATTGCTGCTATGGAAAACAGAATTGTCAATAGGATGTAGTCTGATAAATAGTGCTGAGTGAAGATGCAGCTTCAATAAGTGTGAAATCAATGGAAGATACTTACCACATGAAAAGCTTTTTGAGATTTTTCTGACAGGCACCTATTTAGGAAACTTGATCTGTTTCCTCCGGTCGCCCTGTTTTTACACCAGTGGATACAAATCAGATTGCTTCACTGCAGTTACACAACTGATGTGGGACCATGGCCTTCCCAAGACCCATGTGGCTGAACTGTGTATGGAGAGCGACGGTGCTCCGCCTGCTGCACATGGGATTGAATGCCACTTTTGCTTTTTCTATACTTGGATTTTTGCTTCACGCTGCAGCTGTGTCCTCCCAAAAATTGGATGATACCAACCCAGTGGTGACCACCAACTTTGGCAAGATAAGAGGGATTAAGAAGGAACTTAATAATGAAATTTTGGGGCCCGTTATTCAGTTTCTCGGGGTTCCATACGCTGCCCCTCCAACAGGGGAGCGCCGCTTTCAACCTCCTGAGCCCCCATCTCCCTGGGCAGATATCAAAAACACCACCCAGTTTGCTCCAGTGTGTCCCCAGAACATTATAGAAGGCAGGTTGCCTGAAGTCATGCTTCCCGTGTGGTTTACTAATAACTTGGATGTAGTTTCAACCTATGTACAAGATCAGAACGAAGACTGCCTCTATCTAAATATCTATGTCCCAACTGAGGATGGTGAGTTAATAGCAGGCGAAACAGGGAGATCTTTTTATTTTCCTGTTCTACTCTCTAACAATATTAATTCATGTGTACTGGTAGCACGCATGGCTTTCTCTGTTTGCATGCCAGCATTTTACATGTGTGCATGCTGCTTTTCTCTGTGTGCGTTTGTCCTTTTTGATTTTTTTTTTTTCTTTCTTTCTGTCTACACTCATTTTTTTTCTCCCACAGCACGTGTAATTTTTAGGTCAAAGTTGGTGCCTAATTCTCATTGCCACCCACTGACTTCTGGGAAGATGCATCAACATCTTTTCCATTGCATGTGCAGGCACAAGTTGAGAATCTTCCGCACCTAATAAAGCAGGTCATATTTAAGTTAGATAGTGGTGTTGCATGCTCCTACTGTCTGTGACGGAGCTCCATGTTATTTTCTAGTCTTCTATTCATTTTTCAGTCAAAAGAATATCCAAGGAATGTGCCAGAAAACCCGGCAAGAAAATTTGTAGAAAAGGAGGTATGTATAAAGTGGACAAAAAAACCAACCAACCAAACAAAAAAACGGGGGAAGAGATCGAAACCTTGCAAAAGGAGAACGAATAATACAGGTGAAAGAGGCTGATTGCTGGTGCTGTGAACTGTTAGGGACTGTCTTGTCTTGGTGGAGAGGTGTTTAAAGAGAGGTCTGTGTACAGCAGATGGGAAGATAACTTTTGTAAAGCCAGGACTCCGTTGCACCTGATCATCTCTGCCTAGCACTCTGGTGACAGCGTTGGCAGCTTCTCTCTTGGCCTGGAGGTTCTGGGCAGTGTCTGTCAGTGGCACGAGGGGATGGGATGTTGTGTGTGGGTGCAGAGGAGGGAGCTCTGTGCCCTGGGATGGGCACAGCTACCACTGCAGGGGCTGGCACAGCCCACAGCTCTCCCTTCCAGAGCTGTGGCACAATGGCTGGGGGAGCATTATAGCAATGCAGGGCTGAGACCCGCACTGGCTTTCTCCAGGATACTCCCTGTGTTCTTGGAACAGGGTTAACTTTTCTGAAGCGTAGATGTGAAACTTTTTTTTTCATTTATGTGCTTCTAAAAGTGAGCGTTTAGTTCCTTTATTCTGTGATTACAGCTCTCTTTGTCAAAGCCCAAAAACTCTTAATAGGGGTGTAGGGAACTGTTAAAATATTGTGACATGGTACTTTGGGAACTAGACTGCTTTTGGAAGCTTTGGAAACTTGGCTTCTCCCCTTTCTGTGTTAAATAGTATGGAAGAGTTTGCAGATTTCTTTGTGAATATTTGCAAATTCCTCAAGCAGTTGACGTGCAACAGAGAAGGTCTATTTTGGTACTGATTCAAAGGAGGCATTTGGTGCTAGTTTTGAAGTACTAATTTTGTCCTATGCACGTTTGTTTTGCTTCAAATGATTTTTCTTTGTTTTCTTTAAAATAATGTGTTACCTTAGAGCTGGACTACATGTGAATTAGAATGCTTTTTGGGGTAAACAAAGAGTACTGTGGACATGCACAGTTGCCTATTAGCTGTAATCCATTATTTTTTATCCTGTTATTCCAAAACAGGAATTTTAGGAAAGTGCATAGCAGAAAAGTTTAGAGCTGGGTGAAATTTAACTCTTTAAACACTGCATTAGGCTTTTAAGGCAGTATCTAGGCTCTAAATGAAGGTGGCCTTGTTCCCAAGGCCTTAGCTCTTACAGCTCCTAACTGCTGGCTGCAGCTAGCTGTTAATTATTAATTGTTAATTGTAGTTGCTCGATGTCTGGTCTTTTTTAGATGTCTAAATCCACTTTCAGTGACTTAAAGCAATTTGTGTTTAAACTGTCAGGCTTTGAGGCATCTTCTGCTTTCTGTTAGGGAATTTTTGCTCGATGCTGTAAAAGTACAATTGTTTAAGCTGGATTCCCAAAGCTGGAAATGAAGATAATCAGGGTACTGTGAGCAACGTCACTTCTTCACACATCATTCAAGTTAGAATAACTGCTGTCATTTACATGCATTCAATTAATGTGCAGTGCTGCAGCAGTTATTACGCAGTTCATCAAGCGTGTGTAATTAGCTGAGCAATTTTCACTTCCTATCACCCAGACGCTGATTCACAAAGTCATAAATAAAGATGCAGATCCCCATCATTGTTCTCGGAGAGCATCTTTCATATGAGAGGGTATTAAAAAAAATAATCAGAAAAATAGCAAAAGTCAAGGGAGGGAGAGCCCAGTAGCTGAGAAAGTCATGCTCATTGTCCTGTGGGCCTGCAGGAGAATAAAGAGAGTTATTTGAAATTCAGTAGGTACCTTTCCACTTAGATTCACTGCACACACAGCACAATAAAAACCCTACCTGCTGCTGTTGACAAGTGCAGAGAGCTCCTGAATACCTTCAGCTGGGCAGCTGAGCTATCTGTAGTAACCTCTGTTCTCTGAGTAACTCACACTGTACTCACCCATGCATAACCTGAGATTTACCCCAGGCTGGGATTGCCCCCATGGCCAGGGGCAAAAGGAGTCCAGTTGCAGGACAAGGTTCCAGTAGAGTCACAGCAACTGAGCAGCAGCCACAGCTGGGAAATGGCATCAGTTTTGTATCAGAAAGAAGAAAGGCCCAACACTCTCTCTTTTGCTGGATTTTTAGCTTACAGTCATAGCATCAGAGTGATGAAAATTATTGGAAGGAGAAAATCTGGAAATCAGAGGCAGACTTTTACACCATCTTTTTAATTCGTAAAGGATATGTAAGATGACAGTGACTGAAGCAGCAACCATATGCTATCCTTACATGTGGTTTGATTCCTTCTTACTGCATGAAATAGATTGAATTAGATAAATAAATCAGTATTTATCCTTAATTGTCAGCTGAGGGACATGAGAAAATTCAAAATTTTGATGAACAGGGAGCAATCTGATTAAAATAGATGTAGAAATGAAAGGAGTTCTGTCCATGAGTCATGCTAGAGATGGTAATGAGCATTATATCCATGACCTCCTGCTGGGTTTTGGATGTGCCCACAGCAGAGACTACAGAATGATAGGCTGAAGCTGGGTGAAAAGAAATGAAACAATTCAGCATGTTTTTTTGCAAAACATGGAGGCATATATTTCAGTTACTTGACCTTCAATTTACTGATTCAAAAATAAAGAAAGAGCATCTGGTTTTGTGTCTTTTCCTTCAGCTAAATCAAGGTCAGAGGCTGCTAATTCTGTTCTGGGTATGCAGAAACTTGTGTTTGCAAGGGCTGCTTTTGGAAAATTGTTGCAAAGGTGTCTGAGTAATTCTGGGTTACTTTTTTGAGTCCAGTTTTCATAACTCTAAATTTTAATTGGCCCTGGTTATATTGTAGGTGCTACCATTTTACTGATCGTTACTAATTATATTCTTTATTATCTGGCATTTCCTGACAAACCTTTTCATCATTTCTAGGGATTACCTGAATAGTATTCTACTGTTTGGCACTTAAGACCTCTAATTCACCTTATAGTCAAAACACAAATATTTTACTTGTGATCCAGAATTTTTCCTTATCTCTTAGGAAGGCAAGTACATCCTGCTTTAGCTGCATACCTGTGATGTTTTAATACTTCTGTTCATTTCTTTTCATTACAACAGTTTGTACCAGGAATTTCTTATTTTAATGACAACTACATAAAGAAAATTTGGAAAGGATCACTTATATGACCACTAAAAGAAGCCCCAGGTGTTGTGTGCTCTGCACTTGGGATGACAGTATGCTTTCTCTCAGGAAGATGTGCTAAAGCTTTCATGCTGTCTGAAGATGCCTCAATGTGAAAATGTGGAGGTGTAGGTGGTATATCCTCAATGTCATGGAGCCAGGTAGATGCAGTTTTGGATAAATTACTATTTGTAGGAGATTTAGGTGTAGAATAAGGAAAGAAATCACTTGATCCTTACTTTTATGTTTAGGAATTATCAGAGGCTCAGAGACTGCCCAATATCAGTGACTTCCCCACATGTGGATTCTGTTTCTTATTCTAGTCAGGGCAGTGAATAAATTTTAAATGCGAAGACTCATGATCTGAACTACCTCATTTGAGAGTGTAGGATTAGACAGCTCTATTAATATTTATGCCTCCTAATGGGCTACTTGATTTTCAGAGCAAAGCTCCCCACACCATACTTTCTGGGTTATGGCTGTGGTTACTATGGACGCACAGGAGCAAACGTACATACACACAAATATATTCATGGAACTGAAACACAAATCACACTGCTGTAATCTCATCCTGCTTTGATCTCCCTTTGTTTTCAAAAGAGAATTTGTTACATCAGTTCTGTTTTGTAAGAGGCTCTGATAACCTTAGGGCTCTAAGCTTAGCAATGTGAAATATTCTTTAGAAGACTAAGCAGAAATTTCACCTGTTACCTTGTGTTTCGGTAGAGTGTTTGTTCCAATACTCTATTTAACTACCCTAGAACTGTTTACTTATCATCAGATCTTGGAAAAGAACAATTAATATAACTTGTGCAGTTCCTGTGGACTCCCTTAAATGAAGATCTTTCTGTAAACCCATTTCAGCTCTGAAATCAATCAGAAAAGGACAAGCTGAGACCTTTAAAATGTATATTTCCACTGGAAAAAGTTGTCCATTAATTATCAATGTTCTTTTTTCCTAAAGATGTCATTTAGAAAATAATATCAAAGTAATGAAGAGTAGATGGTAAATTGTTGAAAATTATTTAAATATTCCTTTCTCTACAGCCATACAAATGAAAAATATGAAATCTAAGGTGTGAGCCTCCCTCACTGTAGACAGAGTTCTATCAAAATAAGTTATGTTGTCAGTAGGGTAAAACATGCCTTTGCAGATCATTGCCAGGGCTCTGGGTCTCTTGAGAATGAGTGCCAAACTTACAAAATATGCCTTTGTGTGTATTTTGGGGGACATCAGCCCTTTAGAAGGGTTTATATCTTCATTAGGCCACTCTGAAAATTCCTAACAAATTATTTGCCTGTAGTATGTTTGTGTCAGTATTTGCCTGCACATATTTGAATTTTCACCCCCATCCATGCTGGGTCCTGGCTGGAGAGCCCTCATCCTTTCTCCCTGTGGTATCAGCAGGCCCAAATGCAGTCCATAATCCCTAACTTCACTGCTGCTCACCAAGAGACTATGATTGTTCTATTTTTCTGTTCCTTTCTGAAGCCCTGTTTTTCATTCCTCAGCCACCACTGCAGCATTTCCTATTATACTGGTAATACATGGAAGAAGATAATGAAGCAAATATTGTCTTGTACAGACCTTTTCATCCTTTCACAATCTAAAGCTGTTAGTGTCAGTTAGCAGCACTTTTCAAAGATGTGCAGTAGGTTTATGTCATATTTGAAATAAAATGCTTAAAACTCTGATGTACTTTCTCCAGCCTTCTTTCTGGGTGAGACAGTGCTTGACAATAGAAGACTCTGCAGACTGTATTTTAAGACTCCAGTCATCTTAAATGCCATCAGCACTGGTCACAGTCCCCTGTAATGTCTGGTTGTTCGGGCTCTGGGCTCTTGCTGACCACACAGCCATCGTGCTGTCACTGCTTTGTTCATACACCTTGACAGTGCTTATAGCTCTAACAGGTCTTAAATTCTGATCTAATTCCATTCCTTGTCCATTATTTTACTGCTTGCTTTTCATTTTCTACATCCTCCCCCACACAGGCTCTAAAATAGTACTGCTACCCTGATAATGCTAAGTCGGATAAAACTGGTTTGTGCTTCTTCCCCCGGCCTTTGTTGGCTTGGGCTGGTTTTACTCAGTAAACATCTGTGAGATGGTTTTCCTTTCAATCTGTTAGTTTCTAATTTATCATTTAAAGCCAGAATGGATAAATCTTATAAAAAATAACTGTATTTGTACATTTTCAGGAGGAACTTTTGAGTAACTAATATGGCTTTTGGATAACTATTATTTTCTCCTTGTTTTTTCCCCCCTGTATTGTAGTATTATTCCTTTGCTCTTCTCTGTGTTAATGCTCTTCATTTTTGTTTCCTTATAATACACATTGATACAAACATTTTTTGAATTCTTTTGATATTTTTTAAAGCTTGAAACATGGTGCTTACATGTGTGAAACCATTCTTAAGGATCATCTCACAATGTTAATAATCTGCTTATAGCTTGAATATTGCTCCAGTATAATTTCTTTTTCTTTTTTTAATTTCAAATTCTTTTCACTCATAATTCTTTAGCCTTCTTCATTTTTACTTACTTTATGATGTCAAATTTACATGTCTTCTCCACTTTGATATGTATGGTATTAATAATTATACTCAGCATTCAGAAATCAACTGCTTTAATGAGCTTACCATAAATGAGATTTATTGTTTTCAGGATATCAAACCATTTCCTTCTGTTTTAATATTAATATCTCTTATTTTACTTTCTCATGCTTGTAATAATGGGATTTTTCCAAAGAAGGAGCAGCACTGAACAATGCAAGGCTAAGGGAAGTGGGACAAAACTGACTTTCACCCGTGTTTGCACCTACATTCCAACACAGTGCAGGGACCAGAGTGTCCTCTGGCTGGAACTGGAGCTTCCTCAGGGCTGCTCTTGCAGAAATTGCAAGACACATGGAAGTGGCATAGTCCAGGTGCTGCAGCTGATTTCCCCTTCCAGAGCTGTGCCAAAGTGTTTTGGAACATTTCAGCAGCAGCAGTAAATCATGTTGCTAATTCCTCTGCTGTGGGAATTCTGTTAATATCCCTTGGTGCTATCAGAGCAAGAATCAATCTGCCCTGGCAGAGTTTTCTGCATGCTTTTTATGAGGCTGGATTTTGACTTTCCTATTGGTACTAAGAGTACAGTAAACACACAGCAAGTTCAGTCACAGGAATGTGTTTGAAGAGAAAGGAAATTCCCTGGTTGAAGAACTGGGGTTTTTTCATCTGATGGGGCTCTGTAAGTAGTTCCTTTATTGAAATATCATTGCCCTGGTGAGAATGCATCTTCTGCTGGGTTTCTGTGTTAATGAGGGTAGAGCCAGTAGGTTTGACCAAAAGGACACATTTTGGAGGAAACCAGAGCCAGCAGGACAGTTTGTGTGTTGTAGGCACTGTTCACATCTTCCTGCCATTGACCGTCATTTGCAATTCAAGTGAGATGCTGACCTCTCCTAGAATCATTGAGTTTGGGCTATATTAATGCCAGGCCCTGGCAGGCCTATATTAATCAGGCCCTGCAGAGGCAAAGTATTGAGGTCTCTTGGTATGATTTAATATTTAAGTAGTTTTAAAATTTTTGTTTTATAATCTGTTGAAAATCATATATTTATATGTATATATAGAAAGAGAGAGAGAGATAATCTAGTAAGGCAGAACCAACAGGAGAGAGGCAGCTATTTATTATTTGTATTTGTTTTCTGAAAAGCTTCCATTTGTTAAATTTCCCCCTTTTTGTAAAGGCCTTCTTTAATTATTAGCTGAAAATCAGGTATTTATGTAATTACCATAATTATATCTACACATCTAGTGTAGTTGCAATTATTTCATTAAAAATTGTAATTATTATACAATTATAGAGGATAATGATGCCCTTGTAACATATTGCAGAAGCCCTAATTAAATGGTAGCATAAATGAATTGGAAGAGATTTTGAAGTTTTGAATATTGTTTTATCAGAAATATCAGAAGTGATTCATCCACATTATGAACTGGCAGTAAAACCCCTGCAAAGTTATTTTGAGAAAATATTTCACAAAGCTCATGGAAAAAGATTTGTCTCTATTGCCTTTCTGTCCTTACTTTCTGTTCTCTGTATTTTTACACCAAAAACTGTCTTCAGATTTTTAATGGAAAGGTGCATTGTGTAGGAAGAAGATTGCACAGCTTGCTGAATGTTTCTAGAAGGCTCAGCCCCAGAGCAAGCACAGTTTGTACTTAGACATCCTTTTTAACTAAACAGAGGCAGAAAATTATCCAACAATTGGCTGAAGATGATGAAAAACCTCCACTAAATACGAGGAGGTTTTTATTATGTGCTGAGATTCAGTGGTCTCCTTATATGTTGGAGTGTCCAAATTTTGCACCTCCAGGTGTTGGGGTGAGAGGAAAAAAAAAAATCCTCTTGTAGTACAGGTTCTTGTGATGCTCCAGGTACAGGAGATGGGCTAAGCAGTGTGGATACAGAGGATCCCTGTGGAGCATCTCCCTTTCTCTCCTGGGAGTGGGTGGGGAATTACTGGCAAGGATAACATATGCTAGAATCTACCAAAACCTCAGGATCACAGATTTCTCACCCATTTTCATGTCAACCTTTTGTAGCGTACAGATGATCTCTCTTCTCTTCCCTCAGTTAATTTTAGCAGTCATTAAGTATGGCAGTAAGACATGTAGAGATTTCAAGCATGTTTTTCATTCTGTGTTTCACATCTGACTCAGGGTGCTGCCCACTGATGAGTGCACGGCCCTGACCCTGTGGCACGAGTGGCAACGAGGAGCCACCCTTACCTTGCCACCCAGCTGGGCTCTGCTGGGGACAGCACCCCACGATGCTGGGGGCAGGCTGGAGCTGTGCCCAAACCATCTGGGGGGGCTCCCATTCCCACCTTCCCTCCCAGATACCAGCTGGGCTCCTCCTCCAGCCCTCGCTCCCAGCTTGGTCAGACTCGTGCACACTCTCCCCACTTGCTGCAGGTGCAGTGGGGCAGGTTGGACAAAGCTTCTGTTTAATTCACCTCATCCACTCAGCTCCTTGCAGGGTCTGCTCCAATGCAGAATTTGAAACTCCCACAAAAAGATGGGAGCGAAGCTCTGAGGAACAGCAATAATGTCTTGCCGTGCCCTGAGCTGAAGGAAAATCATCCACCCATGGATGGTGGGAGAAGAGCTCCCTGTTTGTCCCACCTTGTGTCAAAGTTCCTTGCTGAGGCTGCCATGATTTGCTCCTATTTTTGGGGTATTTTCCTGAGGGCTTGCTGCCCTTTAACCCAAAGTTTTGCACCAGTCTTCTTGTCAGCCTACAGTGCCCTTGTAGGGATTGTTTTCATTTTTTGCCCACATTACTCTTCTCTCTTAATTTAATATTCTTTAATATATTACCTTTAAAGTAATGAGAAGGCGAATCAGAACAGAACCAGCTGCATGTAGCTGACCCAGTGAAAAGTCATTTTCTGAGAATACTCATTCCCAAAGCAATAGGCCTAACGAGATGGACCCAGTGGTAAGGGAATATGAAACATGCATTTTTCTACGTATATATGTACATCTAACAGTCATAATCAGATCTGAGAGCTCACAGGAAAGCTAGTACAATTTGTCTTACTTGATTGCAAAATTGATATTGACTCATATGTTTTCATATTTATTTTAAAGTTGCAAAAAGAAATTGGACTTTTTTTTTTTTAAAGAAGGACTTAATAGCTGCAGGCCATGTCTAAGATACCTATGGGAGACAAACAGAATATTTTGCACATTTACCAACCCCAAGACTGTTTTTATTAATAAGATTTTCTGCACTCTATACAGTACTTTGGATCCATGAAATATTGCTGTATATGGCTGTTGGAGAGGCACGTTTATTTTGTGAAATTTCACAAGAAATCTGTTTGTAAACCTAGACTTTAAAATTTTAATCCTTCCCTGTTTCTCTCTGAGGCTAAATGCAGATGAAGTAGCTCTCCATATGAACCAATTAATAGCTGTGCTATGTGGAACAGGAGAGAGAATTAAGTTTGTTTTCCACACTTTTCAGTCATTAACTGAGCCATTGGTTAATGAAAAATAGATTACTTTTGCTTGAAACAATAACTTCTGAAACAATAAATAATTGCCATACTTCAGAGCCGAAGCACCTGTGATCTCTTTTAGATGGAGTCTCCATAGATGAGGTCTCACACAAAGAAAGAAGGAAAAGATGCATCTATTGTTTTTTCTTTAAAGCACCATGACACCCTTGATTAACTGCAATTCTTGCCGTGGTGCATTTGCAGTTCAAGTGCTGAAGGCATTACCTGGCCAGAAGCACATTATGATACAGGCTCATGCAAAATGGGTGCTTGAGTTTTACAGAGACAGGGATGACTGCTGAGGAGGGCCCGGTGAAAATCCACTCTCCACCCTGAATTTGGGGCTGTTGGTGCAAACCCCTGACACCCCACTCTCCTGTGTGCATTTCATTCCGTGCTGCTCACGTGTGACAGAGAGCGTTGCCCCTGGGACTGTGAGCCAGCCCTGTGCTCGTGGCAGGCTGATTTTGTTTCTCCTCCTGACACCTTTGAAAGGTGGCTGCTGAGATGTGCTTGGCTAAGAGAGGGACGTTTGCCCACAGAGGTGAGCTGGGAGGCAGATGATGAGCTGAGAGCAGCAAGGAAAGGGACCTGACAGCAAAGGAGGCTCCTGACACACACGTTGAAGCAAGTGTACACTGCCAGGCACTGTGCAAACCAAGCAGAGAAATAAGATTAAAAGGCTCTTTCCCTTTAGGCAAAATAAGGTGAAGAAGAAGGCAGTGCACAATTCCACCCTGCAGTTTTTTAGTGGCAGAAACTGTTTTTCTCTCCAGAGTTTGCTAACATATATTAGCTGCTGTTTTTCTGCCCAGAGCTTTAACATATTCAACTACAAGCTAGATTGGCTGAGTATCAGCACAACAAACAAGCAGCAGTCAAACAAGAGAGGAAGGAAACAAATAACTTCTCAGAAATGCTCCATATACATTCCATGCTTGATATTTGCACTGTGCAAGTGGCCTGACTGTCACCCCTCTCTGCCCAGCCACCTGTGTCAGTGGACATACTACAAAATAAGTTTCACCTAAGGTAGAGCAAAAGCCTGCGCTTAATATTGCTTGATTGAAAATAGATAAACTCAGCAGTAAGTCAGATTTTGGCCTGTTGTTTGAATTATGAATATTCTTCTAACTGCTGTCACTTCCTTAAAGAAATACAGAGGTGTCCTTGAATTTTAAGTGACTTTGGATTGAAATTCTTTGTGAGTGATTATCTAGCTCGATGAATACTGTTGTTATCATTAGCAATTTTGGGTGTTAACCTTTTCACTGCTAAAATCTCTGAGTGCTGCCTGACATTGCCCTTGCTCTTGGGAAATAAAAAGGTTAAGAAGCTGTTGAAATGCATTCAGGAAATGTCATAGTTTTCAGGCTGATGAAGGGCTAGCCTGGAAGAGAACAAAGAAGCGATAATAATAATTACATTTACTTTGTACTTGTGAAGAAGACAGTTTGAAGGAGAGTGGGCCATAGACAGCAGCTCATTTTTGGTTCTGCCCCCATTAGTTATGTCACATTCCTGCTTTCCTTCTCTAAGCCCAGAAATGGGCTCCTTAAATGGACTTTGGTTGCAGAGGGATGATTTGACACAAAGCCAAGTGTACCTTTCCAGTGATTCTGGACCTCAGTAGCCTTTTCCCTTTCCCTCCCTCCTCTCCTGGCTAAGCAGCATCTGGCCCTCTCCCTCTGCTGAACTTGTCTGACTCTTTCAAGTATAGATTTAGTTATTAAATCTGGAGATAAAGTATGGATCTGTTCCACTAATCAGATACTACAGTGATTAGAGCCATAGAAGTACTCGGAGAGATCAATTAGATTAAATTATCAAATCATTATAAGCAAACTCTTAAAGACAAAGCAATAGAAAGTAATTTTGTGTCAGTATTTCTTTGGAGAATATTTATATTCCCTTATTGTTTGTTTGCATCTGTTTTCTCTGCGTGTGTTAAGACCACAGGGGCAACAAACCTCTTGCTCAGAGCTGGGCTGGAGGACAGAATGAACCAATTCTACAATAAAGCTCTCTCTATGATGCTGGTCATAGGCTAAAACACATTATTGCTTGTACTCTGGGTGAAAAAATACATGCACATGGAAATCTTACTTTATAAAGCAATTGGGCAGTTTCTTGGGGGAGCTCATTTCAGATCCCTGGGGTTAGGCAGAAAGCATTCTGTTCTCTCACCAGCCTTTTATCTCTCTCATCCCATTCTGTATTTATTATTTTGACTGTGTAATCTTATTTTGAATACTTTTATTGCATAAACCCAGTGTTATGAACCAATGCCGGCTAATTCAGATAAAGGTTTGTGATTCATTCTTTAGTAGCTTGTTTTCTGGGCTCCTCTGAAAATGGTTTTCTAGTGTTTAATAGCCATTTGTGTCACTTCTGAGCCTTGAAGTTGTGTTTTCTACAGTCTGCAGTGTCATCTTCTTAGCATGTATATATATAAGCTTTTCTTTATTAATCTATATTTTAGTAACTACTCCAGCTAATGCTAATATACTGCTTTCATGAGAGAATTGGCAGAATAGTATACATCAAAGGCAACAATTAGTGTATTTTCATTTGACTTGTTCAGCCTATTAGGTTGTTAAATTTTGCATAGAAAATCATTAGCATGTTTAATTTGGGAAGGAAGCTCTTGGAAGGGGAGTTGTGGATGTAAATCAATGGGTGAGGAGGCTTTTGTAAAACAGCAGCTACAGTTCTGAAATATTTCAGTTTCTCAAATATTACAGGTCACAAAATATTTCCCATATTATTAACTGTAAATGTAAAGAGATTAAAAAACTGCAGGATTATCACTGGTTTAGGAGTTAACAAAGAATTTCTGATGATTCTGTCTAATATTAAAATCTGGAGCAGATCGTATCACATCCTTTTCTTGCTGAATACTGCCATAAAAGTACAAGTTTGGAATTTCAAAATACCTGCTTTTTTCTCAGTGAAGGTGGAGGACATCAGAATCAGGCTTGATATGATATAGCTCCTGTTTTGGTTTTTTTCCTTCCCTAAAACCAGCTGAAGAACTGTTGCATCGCAAGTGATGTTGCAGCTGTTATGAAATGTTTTTTACAATTTCAGAATTAGCTGAACTTGAAGAAGTGACAGAAAAAAACTATGAAGTGCCTTTCCCCCCATCTCTTCTGGGAATAGGGCAATTCAGAAACTGTTGTCTGGTGCTAAATAAATTCAAAAAGATTTGGATCTTGACCAATTAAAGTCAAAGAAGAAAGGTCAGAAATCACTGCCAAAATAGAATTGAATATTCCCTCAGACAGCAGCTAATCAGAGCTTTTGTGTGGCCTGCTGTGCCAATATCTATTCAGAGGCTGGTCATTATGCCTCTGTTCTAGGAGAGTAATAATTTTGGAGTCTTCACTGCCCTAAAATCAAGCAATTTACTGCCCTTTTTTTTCCTATGTTTTTGTGATGTTTTTGCCTGATAAACATTCAGTACTAGACAAAGAGGCTTCTGGTTTTGTCCCTGCACTTTTCAGATTAAAATTTCTTTAAGTGCAGTTACTATTATTCTTTGGTGCCAAAGTACATGATTGCCTTCATAAACCAGGAAATTTAGCAGCAAAACTGACATAAGCATCAGGATTGTTATTGATTATTTGGAAGACAAAAAAATCCATACAGTCCTTTGCATTGTGCTCCAGTGGAAAGCCCCTGGACCCATGTGCACTCAGTGGGTAAATTTGTAGCTACAGAAAAGTCAGCCAAGAAATTAAAATCAAGTTTTACAAGATCAGGCACATATTCCCATTTTTAAAACATGAACAGACATAAGCTTAGAGACAGATGTAGGGAATTTGAATGTTTGGTAGATTTTGAAAAATTTGCCTGAGATACATGAATATCTTTTTACTTTGTTGCTTTTTTTCTCCATTCTAATTTTCTTGATATAATTTCACATCTGTCTCATATCACAGCTTCTCCTATAATAACAAATCTTTTATCTTTTCTCTGTACTGTTTTTTTTCCCTGTTTCTTGCTCTCATAGTCTTATTGTGTCTTCTTTGTCTTTATTCCATGTTACCACCTAAGTTTTTTTTATTTTAGAAGTGTTTACAGCTTCTTTAGGACTGCAAAATCATGAGCTAATATTTGCCATTATACCCTTTATTCTTTTCCCTTTCCATTGAAGACGGAAAAATTAGGACAAAAGAGTGGACTTCTGCAAAGTCATACACACAGGGGGAAAGAGACAGAATATCGTTGTAGAGCTGAAGTGAAAACATCCCATTCTGTTTATTGGAATTTATTTTTTGGGGCTGGGCTGTTTATGATGCTCCTGGGCCACTTTTATGATTCTTTTAGCTGAAGCAATGCTTCTTTTCTTTAATTCCTGCACAAGTTAATCTCTTTCCTAAGTGCAAGTATTTGTCAGTCAGTTACCCCCCATAGGGGTGCGAATCACATCTAATCTTAGCCCATGAAATATTTGCTGCCTCCCACTTGTCTTGCTGCCTTACAGCCTCCAAATAGGGAAAAAAGAAAGGGCTGCTGCAGCTTTCATTAATTATTTAAGTGCTGTTATCAAACATTCCTAGAGTGCCGTAAATTTACAGGCTTTAGTACAAACTTGGAGAAAGCAAGTTCCCCGCTCTGGAGAATTTACAGTGGAGAAAAGACAAGAGAGGTGGAGATATCAAGGCAGTGGATGTGGTGAAGCAGTGCAGAACAGGGGAGTTCGATAAGAAGGGATTGCCACAATCCATGGTGTGAGGGAGAGGGAGAGCAGGAGCGCCGGGCGCGTGCACAGAGTGCGCGAAGAGGAGAAGGCGGCAGCAGTAAAAGCCAGTAACAAATAACGCACAGGGATTACAAGGAAAGCAAAAGGATTGACCTGATTTGTGTGTTTACCACTCAGAGCCTTAGTGGTGCTCTTTCAGCTCCTGGATGTAATCTCTGGGCACAACGGGAGGCAGAGGAGGTTTCGAATGGAGACCGTCGTGGTCGAGCGGATCTCTGTCCCCGCCACGGGGAGTTCGTGTGTGAGCTGGTTAGTGACTCCAAAAGACAAATGGACAGTGGGAAATGGCCCCTTCAGGGGCATCAGGGACACACTCAGCCCCCAGCACAGGGCTGGCTTTGGGCCACTGCAGTTATGTCCCTCACAGAGGCAAAGAACTGCATCAGTTGCCCACCGAAGCTGGTTTTTCAACTCATCCGCGTGTAGAACCAGCACAATTTTCTTTGTTTTTCTAATATGGTTTTATTTTTAGATGCATGAGCACAAAGAGTACAAGTGCATCTAAACAACACAGGGTAACCAGGGGTGAACAGGCAAGACTCAGCTCACAGAAACCCACAGATGCTGGTGATATTTCCCAGTGACTTTGTTATGTTCCTAGGTCTTGTGTGACAGTGTTCATTGTGTGGCAGTGTGCCATTGCCCCACGTGGTGCAACTGCTGCTATGGAGATCCCTTGAAATAATCGAACATTAAAAGGTGTAATCTACAATGGAACTATCAGGCATCACATTAAAAAAAAACCTACACATTTTTTCCTAGAAGAAAACCAATGTATCTGGGTGCCATACCTTATTCTGCTCAGTGCAAAGGGCTGACCACATATTTGGGCACTGCTGCTTTTCTGATCAAATGCTGTTTATTGCACTGAAATGCTGCAGAGTATATTCAGCTAATCCATGTGTGTTTAAGGCCCTCACTTAAGCATGTTCCTCTGGAGAGCAGTTGTGGAACCTGGGGTTTATCCAGGGATAGCTGAAGGCAGGTGTTGATTTAAAGCCTTGCCTGGTGGGAGCATTGTTATTCACTGTTATAGGAGCAGGATTTGCCCCATAGTTTCCTGAAACTGGAAGGATGACTCCTGGGGACCACAAAAGTGGTTTAAAGTGGTTATAAAATGTCTGTAAGTCTGGCTATAACGTTACTATAAAATAGGCATAATTGTAGTCACTGCGTGAATTCTGAGCAAAACAAAGACATGTATAGTCATGTGCTTTCACCCTAAAAGTGAAAGTCTTTTCAGCTAAAAAGATTTTTCTGTTTGCCTTTATTTGTAGCTGCATTTCTTTGCTTATTTACAGCAACTTTTTTGTCACTAACTTTAAGAGGGAATACTTGAAGGTAGAAGACTGAGATATACACATCTAAGCCTGTGGACAAAAATATCAGCCAAAAGCTCTACATGGGAACGAATACATAATCAGCAACTTGAACTCGTCTGTTATAACAAAATAGCATTAAAGAACAGAACATTGACTGTAATGTAAGTTGCAGTTACTTCCCTGCCAGGGCAGCAATCCTCTTGAGGCTGTCATCTATTGCAACTTGAGCAATTGCTAATTGCTTTTATGAAAGCACCAGCTTCAATTATAGTTTTAGTCTGTCACCTGTACAGCTTTATATTTGCATCTATTTAGAAAGGCGTTCATGCAAAGCTGAAAAAATTAGGAAGCGATCCTGCGAAACTGAGGTTCACGTTTGAATTGTGGCACTAAATATGCTGAAGGCACAGAGCAAACCCTGGTGTGCTGATCACACCTCCTGTATGGAAAAGTGGGGGAAATGCAGTGTTTTGCTGACTGCCCACACCTCCCCCTGGCCTGGGTGTGTACCTGGCTGCTCCACCCTGATGTCCCTGACAAGTGACTACTGAAAATAGAGAGGGTCTTAACACGTCTGGGGATCACAGAGTCATGGAATGGTTTGGGTGGGAAGGGACCTTTAAGATCACCCAGTCCAGCCCCTGACATGGGCAGGGACATCTTCCACTGTCCCAGGGTGCTCCAAGCCCTGTCCAGCCTGGCCCTGGACATTTCCAGGGATCCAGGGGCAGCCACAGCTGCTCTGATCAGCCTGTGCCAGGGCTTAACTGTAAAAAAACCTTCTTCCTTCAATCTGACTTAAATCTTCACCTTGAGCTTTGCAACACTTCAGATTTGGACCCAGACTGTCTTGCTTGAGCCAACTCTTCCCTCAAAGAAGAGATAATTAAAATGGCTTTTATGTCTTTCTCGGAGCCATCATGTCATTTGTTCTGGCAGCAGATACGACAAAATTACTGCATTCACTTTAGTTTTTCTGTGTTATTTTAATGGCCCAGAAATTTTTTAAAGGAGGTTTAGAGTGTGTGGCACACAATGACAATTGCACTAAGGCCTGTGTTTCTAGGAGCATAGCTTTGCAATATCCATGCTCGTTTTATGGTCTGTGGTAGCAGCCTTGAACTGCTTTATCATTTTGCTCTCTTTTAGTGAATCAGAGTAATTCCTCACAGTAATAAAACAGAGACCTGAATTAGCAAAAATCTGATCCCTAAGTGACCTTATCTTTCTGCCAGTCTGATGTAATCCAGATCCGGATGTGATCCTGCCCTCCTTTCATGTGAATACTGAAAAAGCCCTCACTCTCATGGACTAAAAAACTAAGTTTCCTTAACAAAAACACAAAAACCCCCAAACAAACAAAAACTTTCAGACAGTTTTCACATTGGAAATATGTTCTATTGGTTTCCACAATCAAAATTGCTTGAAATTTTTAAATTGAATATTATTACTGATATACTACTGATATATTACTCTGTGTTCTTGGGTATATCTGTGCCTTTGTTAATGGGAAAATTCTGCTCCAAGTGCAGCATAGCAGCTGAAAATGCTGGTACCAGTTTAGGAGGCAGATGTAGGTTTTCTTTCTCTCTTTTTTCCTTTTTCCTAAGCAGAGGGAAAAAAATTGTGTTATATATTTTTAACGAAATTATGTTGAGATTAAATAATTATAAGACAGCCTTGTAGTAACCTTCTGATTACTTTGTGCCTGAGAGTTAGCCTTGTAGTGGCTGAAATAATTGGTGAGATGATGATACAGAAAATACATGTTGTTTATTAAATTGTTAGATGAAATTGAGATGAATTTTTAGGCTTCGTAAATCAAAACTAAAAATAAAAAACAAGACTACATTTTCATGGATTTTCAATCCTATTAATATTTATTAAGCTTCAATTCTTTGGGTTTCTGTGTCTCAGATAGCCTGTCATGAAAGAACACAGGCTTGTCTGAGACAAAAATTAACTTGGACCCAACTGAAATCAAAGTAAACCGATTTCTTTATTTTCATTCCTCAGATTGACAGAACTGCATAAAGTAGGAAAGCCAGAAAAACATAATAATTAGACTTGAAAAGTCCTTGCTGCTTTATACATCATGGATAGTTTGGGGAATAAAGATGTGCAGAGTTCTTAAAAAAAAAAAAGAAAGATGAAAAACCCTATTTAATCTTGTATTGCTATTAAAATTTAAAAGCAATGCAACACTGAGGATTACAATCCAGCCATCCAAAGAGCTGCTGCCATGTTGTGTCAGTCTTCTTATCCACATCCTCTGTACTGTTCTGGACAGTAGCTTATGGAACTCCAGATTTTCCAGGGAAAACAAAAAATGCTCACCTCTGTGTAGCAATTGCATGGAAGGCATAATTGGTGGTGTTTTACCGGCAATGGGGCAAATAGGTATTTTATATCAATACAAAGGCATTATGTATTGACTGATTTGATTTATAGATCACTATACATGTGTTTTTTAGTGGTTTTATTACAATAATTTAAGATGTTCTGGATGAACTACCTAACATAAATATTCAAAAGTAATTACATATATGATTTGAGAAAAAGAGAAAAAAGGGACCATGATTTTCTCTATCTGTGTAAAAACTGTTAAAAGGTGTGGAAATCTAATCTGCTTATTTTGCACAAAGGAGAATATTTGATTTATCTAGTCACAAAGCTTTTAGGGGTCAGGAAAAAATACCTCCCTTATCTACCTTTAAGTAAGAAAATAGGGTTTAATTCATTAATTTTATTGTGATGTCTAAAATATTTGTTGTTCTTAGTAGTCTTCCTTTCAGAAATTAAATTTGACTCTTCCTCTCAGTGGATAAAATCTCTCTTTTTTTCCACTGTAGGCCCCATTTCTAATGTGAAAAACAACAAGAAAAACTTGTGAACTTTGAAACAGTTTTGAATACAAAAGAAAATTTTTTCACATATAAAAGAGAGGAAAAAGGGCATAGCCTCTTTGTTTCTTTTCTTCTCCTCTGCAGATCATATTTGAAATGACTCTGCCTCTTCATATTTCTTCTTAGACTGAAATCTTTGGTCATAAATCAGAATTAATGTTGGGGCAGAAACAGTGCAAAAAACAAGTTGTCATTTAAAGTGGAAAATCCAAGAGTACCCTGAGCATATGTAGCAGCAAACTGTGGTGCAAAGTCGAGGAGTGGGGTGGGAAGCAGCTTCCTTCTTTGAACAATAACCATAAATGTTTGTGCTTCCAAAACAATTAAAAATTTGTGATACACGACAGCCATGGAACATACTATGTCAATACTTAGAGCTATATATTTTTTTTAACCCTTTTTTTTTAAAGAAAACCCCAACACCTCAAATCCCAGGGTGCTTTTTGGAGTAGTTTTCACTCGTGGCAGATCCAGGAACGTCTCACCCCTCTGCACCACCTTGTGCCAGCTGGTGCCACGTGGGGTCTGTGGCTCCTGTGATGGCACTCAGCTTCTCCCCAGGCTGCTACAGGTACTGACAGTAGGGGCTCCTGTAGCAGCCTTGCTTTACCCATTTCCTTGTTTTTCTTATTTTATCTTAATTCCATTTTGAGCGATTAAAACCATCCAGTGTGGCTGGATTTTGTGGGCACAGCTGGGTGGAGACCTTGGAGCTGTTTGCTGAGAGAAGGCAGAAGATCTGCACTATTTTGCCTTTCAAAGCAAGTGGCAGCAGCTTTTTGGAGGATCCAGGTTCCCCCTTGCTCCAAAGCAGGTGTGGGGTAGATGGGAGCATGTGATTATATGACTGTGGATTGTTTCATAAGACATTTGCATAAGGAGCCAAATTAGATTAGTTTAACTTAATTCTGGTGTTTCCTAACCTCCCGGTCTTTGACTCAGCAACCTTAATGTTATTTTAATGTGGTTTCTGGAGATTAATGCAGACAAAGAGTCCCTGTAGGTCCTAGAAATCTGATAAGCACATGGAAAATCTAACAGGAGATATTTCTGAGACAGAAAAGGAAAATGCTTGTTCACATGGAAATGGTGGCTTTCAGAAAAACTCCTGCCAACCACTGCAAAAAGAGAGCGAAATCTTCATCCCTTTGAAATCAAAGGGATTTACTTGAGAGTTTATGTGATTAACACAGAGAAGATATCTGCTGTAGTAGGACCAGAAGGATTTTTTTTTTAAAAGCCTTTAAAGTGACATGGTAAACTATTAAATTCTGTAGATTTCTTAGTAGTATTGGTAGAATCCTATCATGTTTCTCACTGCAACAACTAAGTTTTTAAATATGCTTATTTGCATTTTTTATATTCCAAAGGCATATTCTAGACTTTTTCCTTCAAAAAAATCCATCATTTTCTTGTGTTAGTTGGTGCCTGAATGGTTCTGCATGTTCACTTAAATTCTGGGTGGTATACTGGGGGGGAGTTCTGTAATTTCCTTTCAGATTATATTAACATTGGATTAAGACAGTCACAATAAGAATTATGTACTTGATCTACCTCAATTAAGCATTAGTCTGGTGTAAAGCTTTAAAGTATCAGACAGTACAGCAATCCAAGTTTTAATTAGCATCGTAGCTAATGCATATATTGGTGCTCATGTGACATAAACATGCCAAGGGCCATAATACCTGTATTATTTTAATGCTTGTGGGGTTTTATTGTGATGTTAATTATAAATCAGGATGACAAGAGTTATGCAGATGTTATTCATATTAATCAAAGGAAAATACACTAAAAATTTTTTCCTCCCTTGTGAGAATAGAAAATTGGAAACTACTTGCTGTTTTTTGAGATTGTAGGAAAAAAAAAATATTCAGCGGCTTTGCCTCTTTCCAAAAGTTTTGACTTCAACTTTGCAAGGCGTTTTTAGCAATCACAAAATCCTAGAAATATAAAAGCTAAAATTTTCATGTAGCTTTGGCTTCAGGAGGCTTGAAAAATGGCATGAAATATGGTAAGGGCTGTGATTTACAAACAAATGTGTCTTGAGCATTAGTGTGACAGTGATAATCTGTCACTGCAAGGGTACAACCTGCACTTCTCCCCAGCCCATGATGGCCCTTGGGTTTCTTCCAGCTTTTTTGGATGGCACAGAAGGGAAAGTGCATACACTTTTCTCCCAGAGATTTTTAAATGGATCATTATATTTTCAGGAGTCTCTGGCCTGGAGCAGGGACACCCCTGTTAAAGGGAGGTGTGACTGCCTGAGTCCATGTGTGGACAGGTTTATGGCAGTGAGTACTTCTCTCTCAACTTAGCCAGAGAAGCAGTTGCTCATATTGCAGGTTCTATTAGGCAGGAATCCCCTTTTGGTTGTAAAATCTCCATCCCTTTCTCCTCTCACTCCCTTTCCTCCCCTCCCCTCAGCAAAAAGCACATCCCACGAGCAGAACCAGCAGTGTGACTTCAACTACAGAACTGCACGAGAGAGAAAGGAGGTTAAAAGCCCTTAAAACATATGGCAAGCTTGGGCTTAATAGGAAGTAGGTGGCAATCTCCACAGGGATGCAGCATGTTTTTTTGAAGCATTTGTTTCCCAAATACCTTTTTATGATTTTTCCAGCACAGGCAGGCAGTAAGGGAGTGTAACTAGAGTATAGGCTGCGGCGTAATAGGCGCCTTCTGCAAATGTGACAGTGATGAATTTGATGAAAGAGAAAGTGGCAACCAAAACAAAGACAAAAAAGTTCTGGAAGGACTATGTAGAAATTAAATGGAGGTGCTATTTAGGGTACTGCTGTAGAGCCTGCTGATACTGTTTACCTCCCTGCTGAGGTAGAAATCTTTCTCCGCTAAAAGCCTTCATATGAGCGCTGAGGATTTGCCCGTGCAGCAGCGTATTACAGGACACACATCTGAGAGGAAAACTGTTAAAGCCCTCTGGTAGTTTTATTGAATTATTGCTGCCCTGAGAAGAAATACACTTTAAGAAAACCCCAGCTGTTAAACTCAGCGCTTTTGGAGTGACTGTTTACTTCAGCGTGGCATTTAAACTCAGTTTATCCCAAAATCAAACAGCAAAAGCTACAGCACTGGATGCAAGAAAGAGATTTACAGATGTGGGTTGGTTCTCCTGCATGAGCTGGCTTTGAGGGCACTTTCTTCCATGCAGAGAGAGCAGCTCTGGCTGACCCTGCGAGTGGTTGGACTGAGGGAGAAGCAGGGGGGCTCTGCGGTGGTTCCCACCCTGCACAGCCGCAGTGGGTTTCAGGGAGGATGCTGAGCCCTCCAGGGCTGGCAGAGCACCAGGGGAGCACTGGGCTCAGGCCAAATGACAGGTTAGAGATGGCTGAGTAACTTGTTTACATCTCTTGCCTCCCTCCTACTCCCCCTCCCTCCCCATTCCCTTTCTCTGGTGCAAAGGCAGGATCAGGGAGCCTGGAGCATCCTGTGGCAGTTCACAGAGCACTGTGGCAATTAGTTTTTCTTCAATTACACAAAAATTAAGGGCTCCCATTTCCCTACACTCTGTCCATACACAGTGTCAGTTTCTCTGGATAAAAAAGGTAGAAAATGGAATGTGCTCCTGTGAAAAATTAGGTAGAAATTTCCACCATTGTCTGGAAGCCGTCACAATATTGTGACTGCCGTGGCAGGTGAATAATGAGCCACTATGCTGGGCTTCCAGCTAAATGGGGCTTTGTCCTGGCTATGCTGCAAAGGCATCCAGAAGAATGCAGAGCAGTTTTCCAGTATACAATGAATCACTCAGTGAGGCCAAATGACACTCTCCGAACACTCGTCCCAGATATTACAGCTGTTGAGGGAAGCTGCTTATGAAACAAGGGTAGGCTCAGTCACTCTGTGACCTTACAGTTCCTGTGCTGTAGGAAATAGTTGGGGTAACTCTCTGCAGGAATAGAGTTGCTTTTAAACCCGTAAAGCTCTGCAAATGGAATTACTGGAGTGTTAGGAAGATGTTATGTTGGAGCCTGACCTGGCAGGATGTACTCTGAAAACAGTGTGGTAGCCATTTTTATCGACTGCACATGCCTCGGGAGAGAGAGGGCAATTTAATGCAGCAACTTGGCAAAACCAAGGAAAGATCTACCAGGAAATGGGAGATTTGTCTCACCTCAGCCAAAATACCCATTGCAGTTGTAGCACAGAGGGAGCCGTGGCAGTATTTAGATGTATAAGCAGGAATTTGGGGCGTTTTGCAAAGCAAAACAGAAAGTTTAATGGTACAGACCTAAAATAATCTCCTGGCCAGGTTTACAGTGTGGAAGGGCTCTAGGTGTTGTTTCTGTGACTGCTGTACTATGGTGAAATACTGTAATGTAGCTATTATCCCTGGTTTTGCTGCTCCCATGGTCAGTCACTTAAGCTGTATTTTATATTGCCCTGTATAAGCTCTTGAAATGGCCCATGAGCAGCAAGTCACTCTTATGCATTAGAGCAATGGGAATATATTATTTACACGTTATACTTGCCTTCAATTTCTATCCATTTTTTCCCTTGAAATTTTCATATGTTTCAAAAGTAAGTACAGTTGTACTTACTCTGTTCCAGCTAGATTTGGGAAAAAAGGGTTTACTATCACTATTTTCCACTGCTGCATCCATTTCTTTAGTTCATGGATAATCAGTTTCTTATGATCTACAATATTAAACTTCACTTTCATTCTAATGAATTTCTGTTAAGAGAGATTGTGTACAGTAATTCACAATATTTCTGTACCTGCATAAACCAGAAAACAGGAGACTGTACTATCAAGGGAGTTATATTTGTCCACAGCCTTTTTCATTAAGAAATATTTACCTGTGAAGCAATGAGAATATGTCATTCCGATGCAGACACTTTGGGTGAAAAAAACAAAATTAATGTATAATTAAGGGTATACGGTCAGGTCTGTGCTAATCACATATGAGCCGTTTCTGATAATTAGAAATTATTGTCTATGTCAGCAGCTGAGTGAGGTCTTGCACTTTCTTCCTGCCCTTGGGATTTAAACACAGTGCACCCAGCAACCATTTCCCTTGCCTGTGCTTTGCTTATCTGTCACAGAACAGTTTCATTTCCCTTTTACTCCTCCTACTTAAGACACAAATTTTCTGTAATCCTGGGGCCAGATGATGATAAATCACACATGCACTCACAAACAAAAACAAAGATCAAGGTGGTATCAGCAGTGACAAATGTACCTGCATACCCAAACTATGGTGTGCTCCTTTCTCTGGTGTGTAAATCTCTGCCATTTACTGGCCTGTTACTGCGTGAGCTGCACAATATGAAGCTGCTCATGGGTGTTCATTGGGGAAAGGGCAGGGATGCTCTGGGTACCCATTGTCACCCCCTGCAGATTTGGGCTGTGCTGCCCACCTGGATGCTCTCCAGAGGGACACAGATCTCCCCCAGGTCCTGTGTGCTCTGCCAGTCTCTGCAGCAGTCCTGGACACCCTGCAGTGTCTAGCAAGGTGTGAGACATTCCTGTTTCAGGTCCTGATCCATCACAGGATTCCTGTTCCTTGAGCTCTGGGACGTGGCACTGAACTTTTCAATCATTCTGCCCTCAGAGCAGTAACACTGAGTAAGCAGAGATGTGAAACTGGGAGAATTTTTCCTTCTGTGTCTCGGTCCCCTCCTGTGCAGCAATCAGGAGCCTTTGGAGGCATTTCAGGTTGACTCGGCTGCTCTTTTAGCTCTGTATTGGAATAGCTTCATTACAGTCAATGGGACTATTCCATTGAGTAGCTTATTCAGTGAGGTGAGAAAGAAGCTCATAATGTGGCCATAATAAAAGGCTCAATTTTGTCTTCTTTAGATGCACAAAATTCCATTGTCTCCAGCGTAAAAGGAAACAGGGATATCAGGCCTAATGCTGTCTGTCTAAATGTAATTCTACCTGATACCTCTGACCTTTATTTTTAGAACAATTCTGCTTTTAAAGGAAAGTGCAGAAATATAGGAGCATTTTTCTATTTATATAGGGAAAAAGTGAAATCACTACTTTTGTCTGGGTGCAGGAGCATGACAATGTGCCTGCCAGACTCTATGTGTAGCTTGGCCTTCAAACCAGACAGCAGAGCCTTAAATGAACAAAAGACACAACAAAAGCCTTATTTGAAGAGTAGCAGGAGAATGTCGGGGACTAGAATTATGTTTAAGGATATGAGACTCTTTTTTTTAAATGTGTTTTTTAAGTCGTATTTGAGAAGATTCAGATGGAACAGAGTTAAATCTTGGACCAAAATGAATAAGGTAATCCGTAATTTTTTATATTAGAGAAGGCATGGCATGTACTCTTATATGTATTGGTGATGTCCAAGAACTGGTGCTGGAAAGGGCTCCAAGTTTCACTTTGGTGAGAATAAAGCAACAGTTCAGCGCTGTTGTTCTCTGATTTTTTTTTTTTTTTTTGCGTTTAGTTGAATACGACAATAAGCTTGTTGAGCAGAGACTTTTCCGCTACCCAGGGTTGCAATGAGGGAACAAAACACGAGATGGCAGCCGGGAGTATTCCTGGGAGTGACAACCGGAGCCTGCCGGGGAAATGGGGTTGGAATTGGGTTAGAACAAATAAAACAAGTCTCCTCCTCTTGCCAGTGCTGAGCGTGTTTAGACCGAGCCCATCTCTTATTTGACTTGTTTCTTACGGTCCTCCTCCTGGAACAGTCTTGGATACTTTTCAAAATGATTGTACTCCGTGTTATAAAAAGCCCTGTATGTCTGGTCTAGTAGCTATACAAAAATCAATAAGCTGCTATTAAAAATGCCAAGGTGCAGAGTGAAAGCCCGTGGGCACAGACCCGGTAACTTCCCTGGCACTACGTGGGTAAGTCCTTTTGAGAACAGCTTGTGTCAGGATTGGGTTGGGGCACTTCCGTTCAATCACGCTTGGATTGTCTCTATCAGGAATTTCCTGTCCAGCTGTGAGGACGTGGTTAACATATCAGTCATGTCAGAATCATGATTCTGTAGTGATATCTTCGTATTCTCACAGTCTAATACCTCTCCCTCTTGCTCACGTAGCTGCTTCATAGCCACTGTATGGGGAGCTGTCCCTCTGCAGGGCAGTGGGACAAGCTAAACTCCATAAAGGAGAAATGCAGTTTAAAATATGTGATGTATTTAAAAAAAAAATTAAAATCCCTTTGTAAAAAATAAGATACAAAATAGAATTTTCACTCTAGTATTTATACATGCATTATTTCCACATGCATAATGCAATTTATATGTGCTTTGCTCTTTATATAATGATTGTCACATTTGTCTCACTTAATGTATTGGTATATTTTACCAATATTATATTCTGTTTTATTTTTGTTGGTGCTGGTTATTTTGGAATAAGCAAGCTCATTTCTTTGACAGACAGTAAGAGACAAGAGGAAACTTTTAAATTAATTCAGGATCTTGAATCACAGATATGAACTGTAATATCTGAATTATATACATTTGAGAAGAAACAAACCCACAATAATACATCCGAATGATTCTCCCTTCCTGAAAATTTTAGGGCTGGGATCACTATGGATTGCATTTGAATACATCTGAGGCAACATTTCACCCCTTGTATTAAGCACTGATACATAACATTGATACTCCACCTGGGGCTCAAATATTGCCCAGTCAGTAAGTGGCCCTCTGAGCTGAGCTTAAATGAGTGCCATCCTCATTTCCCAGAGCTTTTCATCCACTCTATGACTTTTGGAAGGTCATTTTTAATATCTGTTTTTCCCACCTCATTGCAAGCTCAAATACTTTGTAAAATCTGCTGGGGAAATGTGATGTTTTGTGCAGTGTTGAGTCTAAGCACAGCATAATAATTACACTGCCAACATTTTAGCTAACCCTACATGCTGAATGCTACCCCACTGTGAGTGATTCTAGTTTTCACTGTCGTCTTATTAAATCAGCCTGTAGTTTGTACCAGAGCCAACACATGACCCAGTTTACCTTCAAGATAATAAAGAGCTTCTTAGATTCTTTTCAGATTATTATCAGATCCATAGAATATCCTGTTGTTACCCTGATAATGGGAAAGCAATCATTTGACCTAGGAGAACTTCAGGAGGAAAGAATGATATGGGCAGTCTATAGGAGCTCTGAGTCAATCAGATTACAGTCTGTTTTCTAGAACTAATTTAGTAGTTGCCAATAATATTGGACTGAGGTTCTCGTATTCCCCATAAACTGGCACAAAAAAAGCTCTGACAGCTTCCTCACCCAACCTTCTCTCTCTCTCTCACTGAATTCACCTCCAAGGATTTTTTCCATTATTGTGTCTGTACCTTTTCATTAAAATACCCCCAGAAGTGTTTGTTGTTGTTGTTGTTTTTGTTTAGGTTTTTTATTTTTGTGGTATTTGTGACAGAGACACCTATCAAATACAAAGCAGCTCCAGGCCATATTCTTGTTTTGCATGAAGCATTGGGTACCTCCAGTGGTATCTACTTAAACTCACAAATGTCTTTGCAAGTTCTTGATCCATCCATTTGCCTAATGACTGTACTACTTAAGAGAACTCAAACAGAAAATAGCTTGCTTTCACTAAAAATAAAGCTGCAGTAATTAGGTGTTGTAAGTCACCTGAACACTGTGGGAGCCATTAGGCTCCTTTGGCACATGAAAGCAGAGCAATGGGAAAGCTACTTTAGAAAATCACATATAAAACACATTCAGAAGTTCTTTTCGAAAGGTATTGCAAAAAAAGCATACTTATTACATTGAAGTAATAAGTAGTTTAGCAAATCCTTCGCAAACTTGTCAAAATGTCACATCCAGGTACTGGATTGGAAAATTAGTGGCTGCTGAAGTGTGTGAGTGTTTAAAGGTGTCACTGTGTGTGGTAGGCTGGCGGATTTTAGCTCCTGGCTTTAAGGAGAGATGTTAATCATTATGGCTGATATTTAAAATGTCAGAAGACCTTAGCGTGAAGATAAAGGATTTAATATGAGACTCTGCTGTGCCATGTTTCCTCACAGAGAAGGAAGATCAGCACCTGTTCCTTTTTTCAGTCTTTTTTTTACTTAAATTCAGTGCTACTGTAATAGCTGAAGCAGCATCCCAAAAGCAGAGTGTATGGAGGTGTTTGGTGAGGAAATGGGTTGCCTAATGTTCCTTGCTTTTTTGGAACCAGCCTGTTAAATCCTTCTGTAGCTCCTGTACTGTCTTAGTAGCACCTGGGATCACTGCACTCAATGGCATTGGCAGGGGAGCATGGCTGGAGGAAGGGAACTTTGATTTATCACTTCCACCCTCACCTGCCTTCCTTTGCTTTGGCTTTGGATGAGGCTCTGAAAAAATTAAGGAAAATTTTCTTTTGCAGCAAGTTTCTTGGCAAGCATTTCAACTACCTCTTCTTAATGCTTTCTAAGAGAATACTAAGTAAGCAAAGCTGCAGAATTGCTTTGCTCCCACAGCCAGTGCGTTTAAACTACTTAGTGAGAGTGGTCTTAGTGGCTGAATAGTCTAAAAAGGGTAAAGAGGAAAAGTCATCTATGATTTTTTTTTTTGGTTGGTTTTTTCTATTTTCTTTTAGCAAAAGGCTGCAAATGTGCTCAGGTAGCTGAAGCTTTACATTATTTGAATTTAAGCATAGAGTTTCCTCTCTGCCTAGTTAATTCTGCCCAGTTTGTTAAAATTAAGTAATCATATATGAATTTCTCTGCCTTGTTGTTCACTTGGACAACCTGCTGCACTGGCACACCTGAAGGATGGTATTTGTTAAATGTTACTGACATGAAAATTATCTATAAACATTGAATAACAAACTGTAATATCCCATTAAGGAAGTAGTTAACCATTTCGGATAAATATATAATTATATAATCATTGTGTTGGTGTAACTATTTTAGTCCAGGTTCTGTTTTTTTCCTACCAAATCTGATCAATGGTATGAACCAAGCTGTCACCAGATAAAGTTATACGAAGTCACATAAATTTTTCATTTTTAAAGATGACAGAGTTCAGACAAAGTGTTCTGTGTACTGAGTAGCATTTTATGTGCGAGGAAATAGAAGAAAAGACAAAATTTTTTGCTTTTGGCAAGGTAACACAGAGACTTTGTGGTTAGTGTTCCAGCTTTAAAAGGAGAATGGAAGAAGATTGATGTCTTGATGAATATTAATTGATGCCTTTCCACAATTTTTCTGTGAAACAAGTTATTTCCTAAAACCAGTAATGAACTTTAGGCCTGTTATCTTGGTACTTTTGTGAAGAACTTTTGATTCCCAATCTTTCATCGGTATTTCTAGCAGGATGGGTGGTTTTGTGAAGAGAAAAATTGTGCTTGGATAGGAAGATTTGGCATCTGAGTCCACAAGGTGAATTCTATCTGATTTACTTACCCAGGAGTTTCTGATGACCTGTGGATAAGTTGAAGGGCATCTTTGTCCTGTGTTCTTTTGTTTATGCTCTACAGCAGAAATTGTTGCTAGTTAATGACTTCATGGGCAGCTTTAGTGGAGAGAGCAATGCCAGGATACAGTCCTTGAACTTGAGCTTCGAGCTGGGGCACACCAAGGCAGCAGTGCTCCTTTCTGAACTTTTTCAGTAGGGCAAAAGTTCTGGTGATCCAAAGCTCTGGTGACCCAAAGAAGCACCCAGATATTTCCACCAGGCAATGCCCTCGGCTGTCTGCACCAGAGGGAGCAGGAGCCTTTGTACAAAGGGATTTTCCACTGTGGTTTAAGGTGTCCCACGTGTTCTGCACAGCTTCTGCCCTCACCACTGCTGTGACCCTCCTGGCTGGGACCTGCAGGGTCAGATAAAACCTGAACTTACAGTTTCCATAAGGAATTTAATGGTGCTTTTACCATTGTAGATGGAGGTTTTGGTTGGTAGTTTCTTCTGTTTCCTCAACAAGATGTGTAGAAGCTAAAGGCACACATTTCATTATGGAATGCTTCACTTTCAGCAGAGGTTTTTTTAGTGCTCAGCCTTATAAAATTACATTTAAATGTATTTAGCTTTTCCTGCATGCATGTGCATTTCTTCCTGTTGCTTCCTCAAAATAAAAGCAACCTGACATCATTCTTTCTCTCCTGACAATGTGCTGTCTGTTTCTCTCACTTTCTTCTCTGCCTGTAGCTTCTTATCTTTTGTTCTCCCAGCCATGCCATTTACTTTCCCAGTAGCTGAGAAACAGGAGCTACAACACATACACTATGAAATTATTTTACCAGAAAATTCAATGGAAAATCTCAGTAATCCTTCACAAGTTATCACACATGAAAAAATAGTGCACAGTCTTATTAAACATGGGATAAAGTACTTGGCATGTGGCAGTCAATACACTGATGGAAAAAGGTTTTTATCCAACATGAAAAAAAGTTGAATAATTAGTAACACATAAAAGGCAAAACCTACTTTTTCTTGCCTCAGTGATGACAGTGGATGCTCTTGGTATGAGCTGCATTTCTCAAAGAAGAGAAGACCAAGGAAAGGCAATTTCTGCTTGAGCATCATCAGGATCAAAACATCATCTATAATTTCTTGGTGTGTAAGGCAGCTTTGACGAGTGTAGACCTGACAGTCAATGGTCAGAACACATTTAATACATCTTTCATGTGCTGAAGTTAGTAGGTCTAAGGTCTCCCTGGGGTAATATGATGTAAAAGATGTTCATGGCACTAATTTACTCACAGACCATTAGCTCTCTGTAGATGCAAGACTCTGTAGATCTATGTGCAAGGAACATACTCTTCAGATGCCCATATTCTACTGCAATCCTTCATTTTCTTAATGTAATTTCCTGCAGCTGTCCTGTTGGTCATATGGGATGCAATGAAGAGTAGACCTCAGCAAGCCATAACTCTGAGTAATAGGTCTTCTTATTTTGCACTAAATATTTTGAGTGTTTCATTCCTTAAGCAAAGAGGGGAGATGAAATTTTAAATGTAAAAATGATTTGTTGTAGTCAGTTTTGACAAACAGCATTCTCTAGTGTTTCAGTGCTTTAAAGGAATTGGCACAGAAAAATGAAATGCAAACTATCATTATGGAGCTTTTTTTTATACTCTTCCTGCCTCTGTTTTCCAATTTTAATAAGGTGCCTGTAAAAAATGAATAATGAAGCAATATATAAACAATGTTACAAAGGCAGCATTTCCTCATTAGGTTGAGCACCCTACTCTTTCATAGATAGATTTTTTTTTTTACATTCTGAAGGTAAATTTGGGATGAAATGCCAAGAATCCATAGAATGATGTGCAATGATGGAGAATTAATGTCACACAGCAAATTGTGTTGCCGTTTGAATAGTATATCATGCAGTTCAGTGCCAGCAGATTTAACAAATGTGTCACCCATCATTATTCAAGCATCCAAAAGGTCATCTTTCTATCCCAGCAGGGCTGTCCAGTAGCTTACAGCATGCACATAACAAAAGATGATGTGTGGGATCTCCAGTGATCTTTTTGATCAAGAATCAATTAAAATAAGTTGCTGTTAATGTGACACTAGATATAGACAAAGTGTGATACATTTGACAGCCACTAATTACAGCAGGCAGCCAAAAGAGCTCTGTAGAGATATGGGGACAGAAATGGCAAAATTAGTAAACTGTGTTGACACAATCACTCAATATTTTTGATGTGCAAGCACAGCATATTCCCAGGTCTGGTGAACCTGACAGGCATCAGTTACTGAAACTTTATGAAAATGAAGCTGAGAATATGATTTTTTTTTTAACTTTACAATTAGAGTAGCTCAAAACTAATTATCCCTGCAAAATTGAATGAGCAAGCTGTCCCAGCAGGGTAAGTTTGCACTTGTCAGTGGTGTTGCCTGAGTTTAAAAACAACCTCGAACAAGATGCTTTTTAACCTGGGGATGCCACCAAGAAAATGTGCCTGTTCTTTAAAGCAAATAGATCCTGACTTCTATCCCACTCCCTCACTCCCTGTGGTGCCCAGTGGGAATGCTACATCACCTTGCTTTAGAGCAGGAATTAAAGAAATGTAAATCTGGGGTAATTCTGCCCAGCTGGATCTCACTCCAGAGCTCAGAGCTCCCTCAGCATATGCCCTTCTTTGGGACAGTGTCCAAGAACAGCCGTGTTCAGATGCCTGGGGTGGAGGCAGGGAGCTTTATTTGGTTGGGCTTTTTTCCCCTCCTCCTTTGATGGCTTATGAAAAGTGCCAAATGATCTTGTCGTGTTCCGGGTGATTCGGTGTGTGTTTCACTTGGAGCTGTGTATGCCCACAGGAGGTTAACTGGTGCCTTGTAAGATGGATCCTGATAAAAACCTAACCCAGCTGAGCCACTGTTTTGAAACTGAATTCTGGATGAGAATCTCAGGGTGTCTTATCTCCTGCTTTACCAGAACGTTTGTGAAGGTTTTTTAAAATAACTCAGGGATTTTATGAGACTGAAATTGTTATTCTTCACCACATCATGAAATTTCCCTACATTTTCTTAGCAAGCATTTTTTACAGCCTTGGACTTCTAATTGGGAAAATTGGGACTCCTTTAATGCCAGAGCTGTATTTCAGCTAATGGAAGAACCTGACACAGCACTGAGGTCAGCACTTTCTAGCATGTTTAGCATACTGTTTTCAACCTCGGGTTGCGCTCAAATCTTCCTCTTCTATCCCTTTGTCAGACTTGCCAAATCAAATCTGTGGTTTTTTCCTTTTCTCTGGAGTCTGAGCATGCCTCACTTTCCTCTGCTGAGCACTCAATGTATCTCACAGTGACATAACCCCCTGTCTATTTATTAGCTTGACCCCAGCCTCCCCTTGTCTGCTGTAAGCTTATTTCTGGTTCCTCTGTGTCCCATGGCCTCCAGTGCTCCCCAGAACAGAGGGGCACCCCACAGCAGACTCCTTCTTTATCCAAATGTTTCAATTCTTTCTGTCTGCTGTATAAACTCCCAAGCTTGTTATTTTTAAGGTGTTTTGTTCTATTCCCCATGCTGGGTGAATGCAGAGTATCATGGGGCTAATGCCTTTTTCTGTCCCTTAAATAACAGCTAGAGTTTCTTGTAAGGTTTATCACAAACTGGCTGTCTGTGTCTGAGGTCAGGTTTTCATTGTTTCATATTCCTAAATTATTGACTAAATCCTCTCTTACTGAGCTGGGCATGAATTAGCAGCATCAATTTATTTAAGTCAGCTTTGCAAAGGCTCTTCCAAAGGGCTCCTTCAGGACCAAGGTAACCCTGAACAGCTGTGCATCACAATTCCTTGCTGAAATTGTGGTGTTTTACCAATAAGGAGGAAAGACACAGACCAGTGGTGTTAATAAAAATATAAATGGTTTTCAGCCCAACATTGCGTGTGAAGCAAAGCTGAGGATTGAATCACAAATTCATACTGTAAAAGATCAGAAGGAAACATCATAATCCAATTTGATTTTCTGTCCACAGACCTTCACCCAATCAATCCTGTTGTATAAAGCTGCTGTTTCTAACCTAGGAAAACCCAAGGCTGTGTTGCTGTTGCAGACTGAAGCCCAATTTTTTTCCTATCCTAGGAAATGATTCTCTAATTTCTGAGAAAATGGAAAGTATCTCACTAGTTGATTGTTAAATTGTTCAACAAATTGAACATGCTTTGAGTTTGAAATGTGAGATACCCCAGAAGAGGGGAAGGTAGAATGCAGATGATAGTACTCTTTGACCAGGAATTTACCTTTTTCACTTGCACTGAGCCAAAAGCAAGCTAAAACCTCTGCATGCACTTTCATTTCTGCATTAAATATGAGTCTGAGTAGCCTACACTGTATTTTTCTTCATTTCTCCCAAATGGGATATACGTAAAATGCCTTTTGCTTTCCATTTTGATGTAAAGAACTCTTGCTATGCATTTCATTTTTCTTTCCAATACAAAATAATCTCTCCATCTCTTGAAGTTTGTAGTTTTGTGGAGTTCAGGGATAGTTTTTCCATACAAATGTTTCCCTTTGCATTGAGTGAGCTCTGACTGTGGTGTTCTCTGACATTTTCCCCTTACCATAGACTGTTCTGTATCTCTTAAAGGCAGTGAGCCATTCTGGGACTGATGTGACAAGACATGACAGGAAATTCCACTGAATAAAACAAATTATACACTAGAGATGTGCTGAACTGACTGAAAACAATTTGGACACCAGGGGCAATGGAAGGTGCTGAGAAGGCTGAGAGTAATGACATTTTCTTTTGGATTGTATTTAAAGTATTTTGATGCACAACTTGGTGTAAACCAGTTTGTGAGTTCTTTGGGTTGTGGCCCTTCAGGTTCCTTGCTGCAAAGGATGCACATATGGATGTCAGTGAGCCACATCCATTAAATAATTGTAGTCCATAATGACTCATTATGATTTAGACTCTTATTGGAAAATTTATATATTAAAGTCTTCTGTTTGTGTGTCGCTGAATAACATTTATGAAGAGAAATGGGTGATTGTACCCAGGTTTCAACTCACAGTGTAATCAAGCAATCACATGCCTGTGTTGCAAAGTAAATTGTCCAAGACATGTGATGTGATCAATGGAAGGATTTTGTTGAAAGTGGTTTACTTTAAAGAGTGATAAAGAATTTCTGTCTATTAAATGCAACAATGAAAGACATAGTTGATGTGGGAAAGTATTTAAATACCCCCAACAGGGAATAGGAAGAAATCTAGTGAATTAATTAGGATTGTTTGTCATTTATGTCTTCCAGCTTCAACAATGAGGAAAATTTACTTGATTCGTCTTTGGCGTCTGTCAATTTTAAATCACTGTGTGTCAGCTCCTTTTGTGAGGCACTTTGTAAGTGAGACACAGGTGATGAGTTACTGCCAATAAACCAGGGTTGCCATTTGGGCTGTACAGTAGCAAAACATAAATTTTGCTTAATGTGCCTTTAAGAATGTGAGCTGAGTGGATGCGCTGCTGGCAATGATTCACAGCATCAGGACGAGGATCCGTTTGTCTGTCTCATCTTGTCATGTAAATGTTTGAAAAAACCCCGAGCAGCTAATACAGCAATCTGGCAGCAGTCTGCTCTGTGAGCCAAAGGCTCCTGCAGCAGAGCAGGGTGTTCACATGGGGGCTCTGCTTTCCCTGATACCCTTTGGATGACAGATGTGAAGCAGAGATGTGGAGCCAGGCGATCTCGCGCCCACTGGCAATCGGTCAGTACTGCTGGGAATGGCAATGGAAAAGAGAGGGGTGAAGATATTTTACACTTTATTTGAGGCATTTTCCTATGGTATGCTGAAATTAATCCCTGGAATAGTACAAATGTTTCAAGTAATACCCAGGGAATGTCATTTGAGCTTGATGATGACAGCTGTTCAGAAGGAAATGTCAGGAAAACATTTAGGCAACAGCAGATCAAGCTTTGTGATTTGGAGTTTAATTAATACTTGAGATTTCTGCCCTGCATTGGTAGAAATCAGCAATGACCATTAGTGAACCTGCAGAATTCCTCCCTTGAAAGTCAGATTGGAATATTGTAATCATTCCTGCTTTGATTTTCCTGTGTGTATTGCCAGGAAACTGTTCCTGCTAAGGCTGGGTTTACAATGGGATTTGACCTGCCAGTCTTGTGGAACTGCTGAGTTTGATGACAGGGATTCTCTTTGGGAGGCTCTATCAGCATCAATCCAGGCTATCCATTATTACCCATTAATTCAGTGCTTTGGTATTTATTACAGTATTCCTTAGACTGTTTCTTTCACGTGAAATTCAGTAAAACCAACAGATTGAAATACACTATTGCATGTGGTGCTGTAATATTTAGGTTTTAATTGCATTTCTGAGAAAAAGTGCAAACTTAAGTGCTTGTCTCAATAGAAATATGAAGTAGATTGCAACCTTGAATGAACTGCAAAGCAGCTGAATAGAAGACGTTCTTGGAAAATACAGAGATACTATTGTTTATGCATATGGGTATATCAACATATGCAAATTATGCTGGTAGCACCAATTATTACATTTATAGACAGATCTTCAAAGGTGTATCCTTGGAGGTCAAGGATCAGGCCCAGGACAGCTATAGAAGAGATGACCAAGAACCTCTTGCTGTGGTCAGTACCAGGTGCTTCATGAAGAGCACATCTTTTTATAGCAGTGTTTTACTATCACTGGTGGTCAATCAAATTCATAATTCACACATGAGTAACTTTGTACCTTATTCTGTGGTAAGAAGGAGCTCCTGTAATTTTTCCAGCCATTGAAATTATTTTTTTTTCTTAATCAGAATCATCAAAATCTGTTTCTTTTGTGTCCGTAACAATTTTGCATGGGGAGTACAAAGATAGATGTATTCCCAAAACACTGTGATTAATTTTTGTTAAATTGCTCATGTTTTTGGTTTTACTTGCAGTTGAAGAGTGTCAAATTCTGTGAAGCTGGTAAAAATACTCATGCCCCTGTATGTGCTGCTTTACCAGCACTGGGCATGTTTTCCCTCCCACGTGGCATTCTGGGAAGGAGCTGCTGGTTGTGAGCAAAATTGTCAGCTTTTGCAAATTAGAAACCAGCTCCAGCCAGCCACAAATGACAGAGAGATTTCTGAACATCCTGAGCAGGGAAGACAAACAGAGAGGGGTTTTGGGCTGTGTCTACATGGGCGTGTGTGTGTGTGTAGCGTGCATGTCCACAGAGCAAAGAACATTGTTCCAAGTGGGTGTTTGCACTTCTCAGGAGATTTAAAATACCAGACACTGAGCACAGGAATATACTTCATGTGCCAGGAAACAAATCTATATTAGCAACTGCAGAAAAATCAGTAGAATGTATATGACTGATTTGATAAAAAACTCTTCAGGCAGAGTGCATCTGAGAAGAATTTTCAGAATTGTAAATTAGATCTTGAAAATATTTTTCCACAGACTAAAAATTTTTTTTTCTGTTTCTGTAGTCATTAGATTTGTAATTAAGCTATGGAGTTTTTTGTTTTGTTGTAAGAGAAAGAAATTGTTTTGTATCTTCTAAGAATGAAAGGAAGAAACAACTATTGCAAGCCAAATGGTAGAACACAAGATATTTGTTCATAGCAGGTTCAGTAAACAACATTTCTGTGGCCAGTTCCAAGTGCTCTGTATAAAGGAAATATTTAACATATTTGCTGCCATTAGAATGTAACTTATTTAAATATGTAGTGGGGGTTTTTTTCTGTTTTATGATAATCTTTTACTTCAAGTGTAATTATACTTGTTCCTGGTATTGCTAAGAGCCCATGCCAGATTCTCAGTTCATTCCCAAGTTTCTTTGGTAGCTTGTTCTCTTGAATTCTATCTGGGGGCAGCATCTGTATGCAGCTCATATTTTGGGGTTACTAAATAGCAAAAAGTCATAAAGCACTGTCCTCTAGCTCTCCAGAATTACTTTTTTAACATTTAAACGAAAGAAATAACCCTAAATGCCAATATTAATTTACAGTGTAGTTTAACATCCAATAATAAATGCCAAGTGTTAATAGTAAATCTGTGGAGACAGTGCCATATTTTGTCATCTAAATACCTTTAACTACCACAAGGTCTTTCAGTATAATTAGTAAAGAATATTGAGCCCAGCCAGAAATATGGGATTCATCATTAAATTCAGAGGCTTCTTTATCTCTGTGAGTCTAATCGTGTGTGCAGACAAATTGTTAATGACATGGGCTTTATTGCTCTTAGATTTCCTCTATTTGAAATGGAATAGCCTGCTTTGTGAGAAATAATTAGGTTTCATTGTTCTACCTGCATCAAGTCTTGTTGGTAATCTTACGGTTTTAGCAATTCAGATTCAGAGAGCAGTTGGTGGTGGTGATGATGTTTCATTTTAAATCACAAAGTATTGTTATTTTTCCTCCTTCCTCCTTTATATTTTCTTCCCTTTCCTGTGCCAGTAATAGATGTGATATCACTAAATTTCAATGGCTGAAGGTCAATAATTAACAAATTAAAACCATTTGGGTTTGCAATATGCAGATCTGAGAATAGATCTCTTTTGGTTGGCACATGCTGCAATGTTTTGTAGGACACCTCACCTATGCCTGTGCAATCAGAAATGTAAAGCCTCAAGGCAATGACAGCCTATTACATAATCATATACAATTCTCAGTGATTTGCAAACTCATTGTTTGACCTTGTTTTTTTTTGGTTGGGTGACTTATGATTATGCTTAAGGATTAATTAGCCTTCTGGTACTTGTTCAAGTAGAAGAAAGAATTGCTTATCTGTAGCAAGGGTCATTTGCTGTGTCTTGAAGTCTCTGGAGAAACCCCTCTCATGTTTTTCAGTTTTTGGAAGTCCCAGAATTAATATAAGCTGAGGTTTTATATGAAACCAAGGGACTGTGTGTCAGGGACATTTAACAGATTTGTTGCTTGTAGCTCCAGAGGAAGGATCTCAGCTCTTTTGGCATAAGTACCAGGTCTCTTGTTGACTAATACATTTCAAAATGATTTTTAGAATGAGATTCTTGTCTCGAATGCACAGTAGGAAAAAATAGCAATCTGACTGAGAAGTCACTATGAGATGCATTTCTCTGTCTACAGGGTGGAAGACTATATATCTTCTGTCCAAGTCTGCATTTCACATTTCCAAACACATTCCTAGCAGATTTCCAAAAGTATTCATTGGCACTGAATCCTCCACTGTCAGTGCAGTGCCCTCTGGCTAGGAGAATTCTAAAGCCCCAGGAAAATACTAATATTTTTTTCTTTTCTTATACCAAGGCAAATTCTTTGAGAGTTTTCAATTGTACGAAGTCACCCTGTATTAGTATGTCCTGACACTGGTCCAACCATACCCCAAATCTGTTGACCAATTCTCAGGTAAATTTTAATTTAGATGTATTTTCATCCTAAGGCCAGGACACTGCAAACACTTGTGGGAGTTATTCAAGAAGCAACTCCAGAGGGGGTTTTTCAGTCACTAGACTTGTGGGAAGGTTTTCCCTATTTTAATGCCTGTAGTGTAAACAGACACTGACATCTACTTACAAATACTTTCATTAAGTTACAACTTCTCTGGGAAGATGGGGAACATTAAAACATCACAATGAGAGCTGTTTGTTGTGAAATATTGGGTATTGTCTGTATGAAATGCAGGACTCTGAGTGCATACGAGTGGACTTTAAAATCCCTTGCCCAGCATGAACAGATTCTCATCTATTTTTGCAGTACGGCCCCTGTGCTCCTGAAGTGCTGCTTTTTCCATGACACAGATCCATCTCAAACCCAAGGCTCTTTGGGATCCTCAAGAGAAGTGATGTTTTGTCTACATCTCCTCAGCTAAAACGGGGATGATGTGATGCCGGCACAGGGTATAATGGCTGAATCGGGACTTCTGAAATTTATACAATATTTCAGTAGATAGAGCACTCATCCAGGCTTGCAAGACTGAAACTCTGGGCTCTTTGTAGCCTCGGGGAGATCAAATCCATACCTTTCATTTCTCATTAAAGCACCCTAGGTATGCAGCACAGAGGGCATTGTCCACTCCGGTTACATCTCTGTCATTCTGCTAAAACCCCCTGCAGGTCCTTGGGCTGAACAGACACACTGTGTCTGTGGTTCAGTCACCGAGGCAGCCTGGGTCAGCAGAGATCTTGGCCCAAGTTACTAATCCAAGTGCCTTTGGGCAAAACACTCCATGTAAAAATTATGAGCAGTCGCCAGAAGAGGGATCAGCCCCCAGCCCCCTCTGCCCGCCTGTCCTAAATGGGTGTTCTCACTCCTGGGCTACAGATTGTGCTGCCCCGCTTTGGTTCCACTTCCAGAGGCTTTCCACGGGGCTGGGGAGTGTAGAGAGTGCTTCTGGCTGAGGGCAGGTGGCTGCAGCATTGCAGAAATGGGGAGAAGACAAGAGTTTGAGCTCTTTTGTGCTGAGAACACTGTGGAAGATGCACCTCTTTTTCTCCATAGTGTATAAAAGAGAAGTGACTCATATTGCTTCCTTCCATTATGCTGGGGTTTTTTTATAGGAATGACCCTTGCTCACTTTATTGAAAGGAATTATTTCAGTGCATAAATGTAGTAGCAGATGATTATTTTGGGACTGGCTGTAGCAATATATGAAGTAACCACCACGCTGCCTTTTTGCATTGTTACCTATTCTCTGTAAGAGATTACTGCCTCCAAAGCAGAGATCCTTACTCCCTGTCAATCCAGAGTCAGCCAGGTTAGCCTGAACCAGCATTAAAAGTGATTTAAACTAATCTGTTTGACTTGTTATTAAACTGGCCTTGTAACATTCACCCAAGCTGACAGGAGGGCTCTGCTCTGCGAGAGGCAGTGCCTCACTGAAGCACAGGCAGTGTGGAGCAGTAAGTTCTGCCAGGGTTTCAGCCTGTCTGCTGGCTCCCTAAATCATGGAGCCTGCTGGAACTCTGAGTTCCTGTCTGACTCCTGCAGCCCAGAGCAAGGCACCTGAGCCCACAGGGAGCTGGGATTTATGGCACTCTCCTTGCTTCAGCATCCCCCCTGAGCTACTTGAGAGTGTGAGGTACTGTGAATCCCTCACAGACTGCTCAATTTCCGTTCAGTGCTGCCAGAAAACAGCTCTTAAAATGTCACAAGTTGCAGTTTGGAAGTCAGGTGCTTAAAATTGAGATTGTTACGTGACCAGTGTGGAAGTGCCCAGGTCTTTCTGTATCACAGAATCACAGAATTCACAGAATGTCAAGGTTGGAAGAGACCTTCAAGATCATCGAGTCCAACCTGTGCCCTAACACCTCAGCTAGATCATGGCACCCAGTGCCACATCCAGTCTCTTTTTAAACACACCCAGGGATGGTGACTCCAGCACCTCCCCGGGCAGCCATTCCAGAACTTTATCACTTGTTCTGTGAAAAACTTCTTCCTGATGTCCAGCCTGTATTTCCCTTGGTGCAGCTCGAGGCTGTGTCCTCTGGTTCTGTCAGTTCCTGAGCACAGGAACCTTTCAGGGATTGTAAGAGTGATAAGGTCAACCCTGAGTCTCCTTTTCTCCAGGATAAACACCCCCAGCTCCCTCAGTTGTTTTTCAGGGGGTTTGTGTGTGTGTGTGTGTGTGTGTTTTGGGGTTTTTTTCAGTTGTTTTTTGTGTTCCAAGCCCCTCACCAGCCTCATTGCCCTCCTCTGGCTGTGCTCAAAGCAGATCCTCATGGTTTCCCCCTCATTTAGTACATTTATCATATAGTATTTAGTCAAAACAATGAGGAAAATAAAAGCACCAAACAAATAGGGCTGTTCTATCCCACCAGTATGATGGAACAGTGAAATTAATGGCTAAATCTAATTAGGAAATGAAAAATTACAGCTTGTCTGCTGCCAATACTAAAGCAAATGGACTGTGAGATAGAGCTATGGTTACACTCCAAAATTATCTTCCCATTGTTGAATCTTAAGGTGGCTTTGCTGCCTGCACTTGGAAATAAAATAATCCTAGCAATTATGGTTTGCAATTTGTGAGTGGTTTGAAATGTAGTGGCCTTTACTATAATAAATGGATTATTGTATGTTGACAAAGTACAGGTTTAATTAACAGTGACAGATAAAGCTACTGCGTTTAAAAGCTGTTTATATTAGAAATTACCTGATAAAAAGGGAGGTTTAAGCATTCTGAATACTCAGTTATGCATTACCATCTTGATCTGCTACCATATGTATTCAGCATTGCATGGATGTTGCTTGGAATCACAGCAAGTTTTTCTGAGACATCAGACTGTCATAATAACTGATAGATCAGTGGCTTGATTTACATATTTATTATGGAGCAACATCTTGTTTTCATCAACATAACTTAGATCTTATGCATCCTTTGTCTAAAGTTAATTTGAAAATATTAATTTTCCAGTGACAGCTCAGTCTCCTTCCTGGTTAATCCCTTAATTTCCCATCTACCTAGGAGTGACATTTAGTGAAATGAATGAGAAATGGTAACTTCAGGATGTCATTCTCCTTACTGACTAAGAGGAAACAGGCAGCCCAAGAGAGGTCTGGGTAGCTGTACAAAATATATCAATCACAAAAACAAAAGCTAATTGCTTTCTATTTTTATTCCTTTACATAAGAACATAACTTCAGAAATATATCCTTTTTTAGTTTATTGATTTTTGGAAGCCTAAACCCACATATTTTTAGGAAAAATAATCCTCAAAAAGAAAAAAAATGTGCCATCTGTCAGAACTAGGAATGTTGTTTTACACTGCACATTTTGTTTTCAGCATCATATTCAGCATCATCTGGATCACAGCGTCTTAATCCTTCAGCACAGGAATTTGCACAGAGGCACTCTTGGATCTCAGGGAAAATACTCACTGAAATATTTTAATGAATAAAAAGTGTTTGTGATTCTCTATTTTGTTAATTCCCCACTTTTCCTTAATTTTACCCATTTCTGCAATTCAAGGTAGCTGAGGAATACAGACAAGCTGAGAAGAAGGAAATTGCTGAAAGGGAGTGGCTCACTGCTTTCTGTGTCGTTGCACTTTGTATGGTAGAGCTGAATGGACAGGGTAGGGAGAAAAATAGAGAAATTGCCATGAAGAGATTAAGAAATTGGAGTATAAAAGGACAGAGAGAGCAGTGGACAAAGTAAGAAGCAAAGGATCACAGTGTTAGGGATGCTGGTAGTTGGAATTGTTGGCAGGTGCTTAACCCCTTGGCAACATGTTTAGACCTCTTAGAAATTAGAAAAGCTTTATAGAGTCAGCTTGAATTTCTATTGCTGCTCATGTCTTTGCAGATTCCTTCCATCGAGGTTATTTCTTATTTTATCTTCTGGCGGTGTGCATCAGGCTTTCCTTTAAAGCAGTGCTGTTATTTGCACAATGCATCCTGCATCAGCACTGGGACTTCTGCACATTTCCTAAGGGTATCTCCACCAGGATCTCCCACCTTCTCCTGGGTGAGGCCTGTGCAGCCTTACTGAAGAATTTTACAGATGAGACCTGAATAGCTAGTTTGTTTGGTAAATGGATTTTAAGAATGAAAATGAGATTTTGTTTTGTTTTGTTTTCGTATGCCATCAGTTTAGCACCATACATCAAGTGTGTGCTGATAGGGACAGTGAACATGATTTTAGCCTCCAGCCTGTTACTAACTTTAGTTTAGTAGAGGTTCAATCTAGTTCACTTATTTAGCTGGCCTCTGTTGCATGACTAAAGATCTAAGGGAAAAATGCTTAAAGTCCCAGCAGCTGTTAATTTAAGCTATTTAAAGTACAAATGAATCAGAGGAAAGGATTTTTTAAAACCAGTTTCTTAGAGGATTTGCTCCACTCACTGTGTGTGTGTCTATGCTGAAAATCGCAGGAACTATTTTAAAATTCCAAGTTACAATGCAGCCATTAGAAAAATGATTTTGAGTCAACAATTTTCATACCTCCCATAATACAGTAATGTGCTCCACTGGTGGGAAGGTGCAGTGGTGAGCCTGGAAATGCCTGTAAGGTATCATTCTTCCTCTCAGACAAAAATCCCAATGGCTGCTTAAAGTTGTTGTACGTCATGGATGCTACACAGGCAGTTAAAGTCTCCCTGAAAATGCAATGCTTCTGGAGTTTGTAGGCACTACAGGAAATTTAATTGAAGCAGTTTGGGTGGTGTTATAGGACATAAAATCAGAGATGTTCCTTACTCTTATTACATACTTAAAAATATTATCTTAGAGTGTTCCCTAATAGTTTCTTATAATTTTGCCTTGGTTTTAAAAAGCAACGTCTTTGAGTACAAATAGATGAAAATTCCCTTGGTAACTAGGGTAATTACAGAGATTTTCAATTACCAAACTGCACGTTCACTGACTTTTCATTTATATCTTTCTCTTAAAATGAAGTTGTATTACAAGATGAAGTAGATGCATCCTCTGTTTTGGCTTCTCTTCATGTTCTTGAGAATTTGTTTTTCCTTTGGGTGCTTTTCTGTTGGCTCTCTGCTTATTTTTTTTTCCCTAAGTGTTCCATACTGTGAGAACAAACACACCATGACTGCATTCTCCTTATCCAACCCTAACCACTCTCTTTCACTGTATCTATGTGATGTGGATGTTTCTTTCCATTTTGGATAAGGACATGCATTTTTATTTGTGTATGTATTCACAAACACATACTCAGAATTATACATATACATTATGTTTTCTTGTCTACACAAATCTATAGCTTTGCACATTTTACAGCAGCAGAAATACCCGACAAGCCCCTCCACAGTAGGTTAATGTGAGCTGAAGAAGCTGAAGTAATTGCTGCAGATACACTTTCAAAATTAATGTTATTGAGCTGCATGTATTTGGTGAATATTCCATAACAAGAGGAGTTCTACATTAAGCCAAATGAACCGATTATGAAAATTGGAGGACAAAATAAATGTTAAATTTGCAGTGTTGACAAACTGATGGTACAGATAAATAAAAAAAGCTGAAAATGTTGGGGGCTAAATTCAGGGATTGTGTGAAAAGCACCTTGTTATAGCCCAATCTTTTCAAAATTTACTAATGCACTTTCAAGCATGTTTTTCAATTAGCTAAATATCACAGCTGCATCTTGCACCTCAGGAAGTCAGTGTTAGCTCTGCTTCCATGCTGAGAGGCCAGAGGGCTTTGCTGCAGAAGGGAAAGGAAACCAACACAAAGCTTTAAGGCAAGACAGTTGATTGTCTTTTTTCTTTTTTTTTTTTTGTTTGCTACCATTCCTCCATCTTTCTGGGCATGCAAATATCACCAATTTACATTAAAAATGTATGCAGATAATTTTTACTTCTGTTTATGTCACCATTAAATGTGATTCTCTGTGATTTACCGTTGCGGTTTTAATCCCACATTAATGCGTCTGATTGTAGTTATTTGTCTTTTTAGTTGAAATAAAGTAGGAAAGAGAGGTTTCCTGAATTTGTTACTTGCACAAATATTTCTACACTAGTTTTGAAGTAAACATCTTGCTATGGTGAGTGGGACTGGAGGACACAACAGCCCCATGTAACTGCAGTTTGTTATACAGTCAGAAATCTCAGTAAGGGCATGGCTCTGGAAAAAAATTACAGCTTTCTACCTGTGTTGCTGTAGAACAAACAATCCGTGGAAACACCAGACTACAGGATAAAGCCTTTTTTTGGAGCAGAAGTATTTAGTTAGCCTTGCTTTACTTCTTTTGTAGTGGTACACAATGCTATTTTTATTTTACTGTATTTATAGAGTGCAGTTATGATTGTCTTTAAAAGCTGTGGGGTGTGAAATAGGAATATATGTATTTTTTACATTAAAAGGTTCAGAATTGCCTTTCCTGAGGAAACTGTCAGTGATGCTGGAGAATACCAAAGTCAGTCTGAAGCTGTTATGCTAAGAACTTACTTTTCATTCAATTTCCCTGCCTCTGCATTTGAAATCTTGATAAAGGTTGAAAGTTTAGAGGTGACTGATACAGTTATGAATGCAGCGACTGTTTAGCTAATTGGCAGCACTTTGAATAAAGGTACCATTTATAAATTATTCATTGATATATATTCCATGATTAATAGGTGGAGCTTGGTTCTTTAGCTCATTGAAAAGCATATTCAAATTGTTTTAGAAAATCCATAACAGATGCTACTCTAACAAATTGTTATAAAACACATTATAATGTGTAGATATATCTGAAGCAATATATATCATTTCACTGTTATTCAGTGTCACTGTCTTCTTATGTAATTTCTCACATCACTGTGACACTGAATAAAGTAGGGTTTTTTTTCCTAATGAGGAATAAAGCCATATCCTATTTGTGAAATGCCAGCTCCATTAAATCACTGGTGAAATTTCCACTGGCATTACACGTTCAAGAGTACAATTCAAATTTCAGTGCTGTAAATTGGTGTGAGTGCCCTGATGTCACTCTAAGAAAAGGTTTAGAGATAGAATAATAATGTTGTGGTTAATGGATATTAAAGTTACTTCTTCATCACTACTCCCAAGCCACTTTTTTGAAGGAAGAACTTAAGTTTTCAGTGGAAGTTCCAGTCTTGGTTGTACTCATTCAAACTTTCCTCCATCTTTCTTGTGAAGAATCACCTTTTGTGAGTCTCTGAAGCCACTACAGGCCTTCTTGCCCCTCCATCAGTGGGGGATGATGGTGGACAATATTTTCTGCTGTTGTCATTCTCCATTCTTATTCTCACAGTCACCCAGGTTCACTGCTGTTCTCCCAAAGGGGTCTCATCCTGCAGATTTGTGCACTGCACTGTCTTTTCCCACTGAGGAAATATTCCCATCCATATGACACAGGGCTGTCAGCAGGACTGAGATCTTGGTTTGGAAAGTAATGATACTGTTGTTAAAACCTGTCCAGACACACTGAGAATCCAGAGCTATTTTGGATTATTTTCACATGAATCTTCAGTTGTCAAGGGTACTGAATTAACCTATGACTCAGAGGACATGAAAATGTTGCAGTTCAAATAGTTGTACAAAGTCGTTGTATAGATTAATATATTTGAACTTTTCAAGGGTCCCACAGGTTATTGGCAGGCATATTCAGGGAATTCAGAAAAACAGATGGTCAGTATTTACAGGAGAGACTAAAACAAGGTGATTAGGACAACAAAAACTGATACAAAATTCAGGTTGCCTGTGGAAAAATGACTGTGGAGCAGGTGGGGAGAAAATGGCAATGTGCCGTTGAACCAAAAGCTCAGGCTCCTGCTGTGGTTTGGGGATGATTGCTGTTTTGAGGAGGTGGGTGCAGTGATGTGTAGCCTCCCTGCTTGACACCACCACATTTACCGAGAGGAAATTCATGTCATCAGCTTCACAGACAAAAACAGACGTTTACCTGAGAATTCCAGAACAGCCTGTGCAAAGACATAATACACATTGAATTATATTTCCGCAGAATTTCTCTTCGTAGCTTCCAAAACCATCCTTGACTTGCTAAACTCATCATTAGGGGCACACTTGCAGACCACCAGAGGAAGGCAGCCCCTGTGGAACAACCAGTGTAGCATCTGCAAATGCATTTCCTGCAAGAAATTGTTTCTCACCCCACAACTATCACAATTTACGGATTCTCCCTCTCTCTGTCTCAGACTACAACACATTTCATCCCGTGCACCAAATGTCCCCAGGGAAAGTGTGGGTGAACAGAATCCTGCAGCACAAAAATTAATTCACACAGATAGCTGGTGAAAAAATATGAAAATCGTATTTTCCCCAAGACAGGAACTCCATTTCCATCCTCTGTTACAAATCTTTAGGGAATGTCTACAAAATACCTTCAAGAGCCTGTGTTGGGAGAATAAGTCACATCTGTTGGACACTAAACCCAGGGACTCCACAGAGGTTTTATTGCACATTATAATTTTGATTTCCATTAGTTTCTTGTATTCCAGAGGCAACAATTCCCTGTCTTATTCCCCTGTCCTGTTGTCCTGATCATCTTGTTTAGTCTCTTCTGTGAATACTGAGCATCTCTCTTTCTCTGAATTCCTTAAACAGCTTAGGTGAATGTGAACAATTTGTCTTAACCCCGTTCTGCTTGAAGAGTGCTGCTCCCTTAGCAAAACTGAAGGAAAGCTTCTGTACAAGTCTCATTTTTTTTTCCTCACAACCTCATTACCTGTTCTAATGAAACTTTCCTTGCAGCCCTTATTTCACTTACATCCTTAGAGGGGGTTGATTAAGGAAACAATAATATCACATCCTGGGGAAGAGAACAGTGAGCTCTTTAATCTTCTTTCAACACTGTGCTGTGCAAACACATATGCCTATATGGATATATGCCTCTGTATGTGTGTATATATATATGTATATATATTTATGTATTTTCAGTGGCCAAATGGAAATGCAGGTGTTTAAGTCCAGAACTCATGGCTGAAAAGCTCCAGTTTTGCTTTTGTGAGTACATTGCTATGGTGTGTGGACAAACACCAGTCACTTTCAGCTGCGTTAGTGAAAGCACTTTTTTGTTAAAATACAGGAAAAGGGTGCTCAGAAATGGCTGACACTGTGTGGGTTTGGGTACTGAAGGCATTGCTCTTCTCCAAATGCTGCAGCTGCTCACTGAAAACCTTGGGGCGTCTGTGCTGTGACTCAGCATCTCTTTTTTAGGGGTTTTAATTTCCAAAATTATGTTTATATCTCTATCAAAAAAGGGCTGGTTACACAACAGTCTAGTGAATTTTCAAAGACAACAGCTAAATGCTAATTTTTATAACAGAAAAGAAATACTTTTTCACTAATTCATACTGCTAAATAATGAGCTTATTTCAGGAATTTTCTCCTGAAAAATTTTTAGATGTAATAGGGTAAAAATTCCCTTGGTATATTCAGAGGTCTGAACACAGCAAAATTTTTATATATGTTTATTAGAAATCATAACTGCCTGTTATGTCTTATGAGCAGAGCCTGGTACCTTTTACAGAAGACAGTGGCAATATGGCTCACTGCAGATCATGGGACTTTCTTCAAACCCATGGAAGTAAATATTACTTAAAGGAAATTAGGTATTTCTTAAATCAGAGCTGGAATTAAGCCTCCAAAATATTCCAAGTTTTTCTTCATCGGATTATTTGGATGAAAATAGTTCGTAAGAGTGGGAAACTTTCTAAATTACTTAAGGTTGTCTCAAAAGTCACTCTCTGGCTTCAGTTTAAAAGAATGTTTTATTGGAGGTGTGTTGCTGAAACAACAGCTCTATAAGGTTTCATATTTCAGTTATTTCCAGCGTTCTGTTTACAAGTAAAAATGCCTTGATATGTTGGTGGGGCAGAATAAGGATTTTACTGTCAAAGGTTTTGTGAGAAATTTTCACTATAGGCACAAGAATAATTTAATTTTGGTTATTAGTCTATATTTGTTAGTCAACCTTTTAAATTAGGTTTTTCTTTTTTTTTTTTTTTTGCTTTTGTCCTTTTTCTATCTGGGACTCTCAGATGAACAATTGCCACGTATTTTTAGAAGGATATCATAGCAACCAAGACATGGGGAAGGCAATAAATGAGAAAGTACAGTCCAGCAGTTTGTTTTAGCAGAGGTTAATCAATGGAACTGCAGCTTCGATCGCAGAGTCTGAATTCATTTCTTGTATTTGATTTTCCTTCCAGCAACCATTACAATTTACTTTATATTAAATGACTTCTGATGAGAAGATGACTTTAACCTCTTTTCAGTCCTGTCCATTCAGTGCATTACTGTGGACTGTAGATTAAACAAAACCTACCCTGACAGAAGTAAATTTAGGCAATGTAGTTTCATTTTGTGATGCCAGAGTAACTCTTCGTTACCAAGTACCTTTCTTCATTAGCTGAACTCGATGTAATCTGCTCTGAAGTGTTTATTTTGTCCTTGTATGGACCTGTAAAAGATTTACAGAAGAATGAAAAATATCATTGGCACAAAAAATGTAATGAAAGCCTTTTCCAGGACTGAGGCACAGAGTTTTATATAATCCAATATTCTTTTCCCTGCCTTCCTTCTCAAAGGAATTGTATCTTTTCCCTCATGTGTTTCATGGACACACAACCTCGCAGGAATAGTTAGCTGGGTCTGTATTTTTTGTGTTCACTGGTCAAACTTCAGAGTAACCTGCCCCTTTGATGTGACTCTTCTAATTTTTCGCTAGATCAACTGCCAACAAGATATTTTTTTTTAATCCCTGTACAAGATGATGATGATAGAATCATTCTCTACATGAGACTGATAAAAAATAAATAATCTCACAAATGAAATATATAGCCTTTCCAAGAGGCAGGATTGTCACTTGTGTGAAGTAATACTGGGGAAAGCAATCAATTGAGACAAAATAATCTGTGGGCCAGGAGAAGGAAGTGTATGGGATCCAGAATCACCCCTGGGCAGTCAGAGAGAAGGTGTAGGACACTTACACCAAGATACACAAGTAGTGGCAAGTTTGTCAGAGCAACCAGTTAAACCTCTGCTGTGACTGGTTTTCCTTGAGGAATGTTGTTGTTCTCCATCAGTGGGAGCCCAGCTGCGGCTCCCCGAAGCTTTGCAGTTCCAGGAGAGCTGCCTGTCTCTCACCATGGTCTGCCCAAGGAAAGCAGAGCTGGGCTGGGGAAGTGCAGAGGTTTCTGCCCTGGCTGGTGTGAGAACAGACAGGTTGTGTTCCACCTCCTGCTTTGCCTTGCCATGGACTGCCAGCAGAGAAATGGAGTGGAATCCTCTTGTGTTGCGTTTGTTTCTCCCAACCCTTCCTACCTGTTCCTTCATTTCTACAGCTGCGCTTTGTCATCTCCCACCTCTTGCTCTGCCATCACAAATTCTTTGTTTCGTTCACCCATTGGCAGAGATGAATTTCTTCCTTCCGTTGCCTCTTGGCATTTGGTTCGTATTCTACTCTTATTCTCCATGTTTCTTTCTTACCTGTGAATTTATTTTCCTCGCATTTTTGTATTGTTTTCTTTTCTTGCCCTATGTTGGCTCAGCTGCCATCTGACTTTTCTTTGTGTGATGTATCTTTTTTCCTCTATTCTCATGTTCTGCAGTGTGTGAAATGCACTGAACTGTGGAGTTGCCAAGAAGCATCAAACAGTGAGGAAGAGATAAAAGTATTGAACTACAAGAGTGTACTTTAAGCTCTGTGTGCTGCCACAGACAGGACTTGTTCCCTGTTGTGCAGCTCTGCTTGTGTTTTATAAGTTTTAGGACTAATTATGACATATGTTGCTCATTCATTTTTGCTTTCTTGGGCATACAATCCAATTCCATCTGGGAGAAATGTTCTTTCTGAACACACTTTTCACCTGTAGGGCAGCCCCAGAAAAGAAAAGCAGTGAACCAGAACAATTTAAAATCCTAGCTTTGCAAGCAAATCCAGTAACATACCTTCTAATTGTCTGTGCATTTTAAAACTTGACTTTAGTCAAATGCACATATTACTAATAGTACGTTGGTAGAAAAATTTATCTTCACGGGGTTGTTTTTTGCCTGAGTACCATTTGCATAAATATTTCTAAAGCACAACTTCAGAGTTTGCACAGACTTTTCCCCTCCCTGTTACACTTTAATCCTTGCTTTCTAGCCAATTTAGAAAAAGAAACCTACTACACTCAAAGCATTACCACTGTAAAAATTAGTTTAACTTCTATTTACTGAAAATTGGGAGGGAGCTTGCAATGAGGATACTTTTTTTTTAATTGGTGAGAAGAAAAGAATAGTTTTAGAACTAACAGTTTAGTTTAACTATTAGTTAAACTAATAGTTTTAGAACAACACATATTGCATAAAAGCAGTTTTATTGGCCTTGTACTGTTTACAAGATGCAAGGGAGGTTTAAAAGAATAAGGTGCAAGGAAGTTTTAAAGGAATAGAATCTAGTGTACAGTAGCAGAAGGCAGGAAATTAAATTTATTGCAGACTTCTTCCTCTTTGTTTTTTTCCAGAGGTACACAGAAATTTTCTACCTGTGCAAGTCAAGCCTGAAAAGTTTAAAAAAAACCCAAAAACCCCAACACTTCCCTTCATAATTTTTTTTTTCAAAGAGTGGTATATGTACTACAGTAATATAGGCACTTTTAAAAATAGATATTTTATATGTAATTATTAGGAATACTCAGTTGCAAAGAACAAATGTACAAAGTTAAAAGTTGCAATGTGAGTTGTGAATGTGAAAAGAGAAAACTAGTGGGGTTCAAGAAAATATAGGAAATGCAGTAGTGAGATCTGAAGTATTGCCCAGGTACTGAGTGCTCCTGCCAGCCATGAGGAGCAGCCTGTGCCCTGCACATGTGTGCTCTGGAGTGGCCTCATCAGTGATGATTTAAATGCTCTGGGCTGTTAAACAACTGGGAGGTGACAAAAGCACACCTGAGCAGGTAATTGCTTCCTGCAAACTGAGAAACTCTGCCAAACAGAGCACCAGGGAGGAATCCTGAAGCACTTGGAAGTGTCTTTAAGTTTCATGCTTAAGCAGGTAAGGATGACTGCAGGCTGGTGTCTCACTGCTCAGGGTGGTGTCTGTCCCCCTCGGGATCAGTTTTCCTCGGCTGCTGCTCCTGCACAAGCTCATCCCCGTCAGCCTGGTCCCAGCAGACCCAGACACTTCCCTGTCTGGCTGTGCTGCTGCCTCAGTGTGTGACTCGTCTGTGTGAGCCTCCCCTAGCAAGTCACTTCTTTTAAAAATCACTTTTCCCACTTGGGGAAAGAGTGGTGCCTAATTCATAAGCGCAGTGCTCAAAGTTGTTGCAAAGCAAAGTTAAATGAGGAGGTTCACAAGAACTCACTACGCTCCATTTACTTGGCAGAAATGCATCACATTTATAAGAGAGCCCACAGTTGTAGGAGCTGAATTTGGGCAACTCAGCCCTCTAATTCTCTTTGAATAGCAGAGCATTGCTTCTTCATTCATCAAATACTCAGCTGCAGTTGACCTCCTGGACATTTCTTCCTCTTCCTTTCCTTCTGTGAGATTTTGTCCTCCTTCCTCTGCAGCCCAGCCCTTTCCTGACCTGTGTCCCCCAAGGCCAGTTGTGTTCAGCAGCATTCGAGGTATGGCTTAACATTTCCTGCTGCTGCTGAGGCAGTGGGCTGGTCATCCTGCACGTGCTCAGCTGTGTGCTGCCATTTGGAACACCAAATCTCAGATGTGGTTGTTTTGTTGCTGACCGTGGTCTCCCTTTGCATCTCAGAAGTGTTTTCTGATTAGGTGCAGTTTTAAGACTGAACTCAAGAATGGGTTGAAAAAACTCAGTTTTTTCCAGGTTTCCCCCATGGCAATTCCCAGGAATATAAAAGCTATTTAGCTTGCAGGCCACCATTCTCTCTGGTTCTTCTTGTTTTCCATATTTGTAGGAACATCACGGATATAGACAGTGCACCATGCGTTTTCATTTCCAGAAGAAAACATAATTTTCTATTCTGCATCTGCACATGTTTTAATAGCTGTTGAGTCTTTGCTGAAAGTCTGGAGGGGAAGGATTTGCCTTAACACATACAGTAACTCCAGTGAACTTTTAGATATGAACTGTACCAAGAACAACAAAAATCCTTTTAGTTGGTTTAAGTGTCTCAAGAAACAAAGACTTGAACTTGACTTTCGTGTTCTGAAATACAAAAATGCAAATCTGCAAACGGCTTCTCACAAGTTTTTCTTTGGAAGTTGATACCCTGGGTCTGTATTTATTCTTCAAACTGCAGTAGCTAGCAACAGAAGCTGTGTAGGTGTTAAGGAAAAGAAAAACAGATTACATTACAAAGCAAGATGCACACTGTTTGAATGCATCAATAATTCCCTTTTCCTTCTCTTTTAGCAGCAATCCTGGAAAAGATGCAAATATATTCTGCAATTTAGACTGGAACTGTTTATGGCAGATGTACATTAATATAAAACCCTTTTCTTCATGCACACTTGGATGAGCCAGATTTTTTACAGAAATAATTGGGCTAATTAAAATTGAGTGAATGTTTTAATTTCCTTTAAATACAACAACATATTTTCTACCTGTATCGGCTGTATGCCTGCTTGTTTTGAAATAGTGGGAAGAAAGCAAAAGAACTGATTGTACTACATGTAAGGAGCTAAAATTTTTCCAGCTCTTTAATATTTCTTAGTTTAAAATGTCCTGTTCAACCAAAATAGTCTCATCTTAAACCTTTGCCCCTGTCTCTTTCTGCACACAACTTTAATCTTTAATGTGCACGTGGCATGGACAATATTTAGGTTAATGACAACCTTGGCATACACAGTGATTTAATTTGTAGTGGTTAGTAGTGAATGATTGGGCTTTAATAAGGGACAATCACTTGTCAATACATTTCAGATTGTTGTGCAGGTCGGAGACACTTGGCTCACTTTTTGTTCTTCCTTGGGCTTGAGACATTCAGTCTTGGAAAATGCAAACTTCACCATCTCCAGATGCATTTTAAATGAGAACAGATTTACTCTTTAATTTCACTTTTTTCAAAATTGTTTTGTCTTGCTGCTCTTCATAGTGGGTTAAGATGATACTCAAACATCTATTAATTTCAAGGAATACTGTATGAGATACTCATTTATATTGTGTCAGCATCTGTTTTTTCTTGCAAAGTCACTCTTTCTGCCCATCTTTTTCACTTGTACAGAGTCTTTGGTTGCACCAGTATCACCCAACTAACATTTCACAGCTTTCATCAGTCCTGCTGTACTCCCAGCATTATACTTTGTCTTTTTCCTCAGTATTTGCTGCTAATGATGATTACCTGAGTCCTTCTCTGTGTAGGAGTTTTCTAACTCTCATTAATGACTTTTCATCTCTGTCATGAATCATGCTGTTAGTGTTCAAGAAATATGAGCAAAATGGAATTATACAAGGTCTTTTTTTTTTTTCTAACTGCTGCAACAGGGATGTAAATTCAGTTTAAAGGGTTTTTCAGCTTGCTGTCGTTGAATGCTTGCCTGTTAAACTCAATGGAAGTTTGCCATTTTCCTCTGCAGAGCTGTGATTTCCTTTGCTGTTCCCTCCACCACCCCCTTTCTTTTCAAATAAATTATCAGTGTGATTCACCCTAGCATGGTCCCTGGAAACCCTAATTTTCCTCTTTCTCCTCTTTACTTACATTTTGCTGTTCTCTTCTTCTCCAAAAGCTGTTGTGAGCTTTCCTGTTCTGTGTTACTGCTCATATCAGAATACTCGTGGCTTTTCTCTGTCTTATCATTAAATTTAGCAAGACCTGAGTATCCTTCCATCAGGATGGTGCTTTACATTGTATGTGAACAGGGAGAGTGCTTAAGAAATGCTTCTCTTAAAGACAAATATCCACAACTGAGTATCTCTGGAAGTCACTTGGATCCCTGTGGAATATTGCTTAGGTTTGTGCAGGGTCCTCCGACGAGATTAAAGCTTCACATGCAGAGACAAGGTACTTATCTGCACTCACAGTAAAGTTTTGTAGTCTCTCAGTTCAGATTTACACAGTTTTCTTCTTCAGACTCCTGTCTGCATCACTGCTCAGTGAATATTCTCCTGCTAAGATCAAGATGTCTTGCTTACATTGGGGAGACAGAAGACACACCAAACCAAAATATATTCCGTGACTGGGGAAAAGTAAACAACTAAATAGAAATTCTGCTTCAAGCTGCCATGGCAGCTCAGCATTTCTGTTTGGATGAGAGGAAATTTTGTACCCTGAACATCTCCTTCAAAGGCTTCAGCAAAACTGCTTTGCATCGTGGTAGAAATGCCATGCATGAAAAAGCAAAAAATTGCATCAGTGCAGAATGAAGACATGCAGCAGCTCGTCTGGAAAGGGCTGCACAAACAGGGACTGCTCCTTTTGGGGCTGAGAGTTGGGGGTTTGAAAGGAATATACAGTCCAAGGCACTGTAATTTTCTGGTTTTCTTTAAAAGAACTTTTATGAACTTAATTTCCCATTTAATACTTATGCTATAGATATGAAAAAAAAATGTCTGTTACTAAATTCTTCTCTATGGAACTGTTGCTATCTCTAGGAGCATTTATACAAAGAAATCTTATAAGAGAATCTTCACATTTTCCATTCGACTATGTAATACACTAAACCTCAGGAGGTATTAAATGTGTGTCTGTGGGAGAATGCAGTGTTCCTTGCATAATTTAACCAGCATTATTACTCAGCAGCTGCCTTAAAGGAATAACAATTTCAAAGCTCTTTTTCTTGTTCTGCATTCTCTGCTGTGGTGCTTCACTACCTCCTTTGATAGTTAAATTAAAAACCTTAAGAGACTTGAACCAGCACTACTGTTGCAGCACAAACTAGACAAGGAGAGATGAAAGCAGAGTTCCATCTGGGCCTTCAATGCAAGAAGTTACTGAAGAGAAAAATGCATAGTGGTATCAGAATTTTTTTTTTCCTGATAATATTCCTTTATTATTCAGTGCAGGTTTGTGGAAATGTGTTTCTGTAAATCAAACATGATGGGTAAGAACTTAACCATGGTGGATTTTAGTTAATCATTCTTATTTTTCAGTTGATCCTTAGTAAATTAACCTCATGGCAGCACTCAATGGAGTAGAAATCCTCCCTGAGAATCTGAAAAGCTATTACCAGGTACTTGATGATCTTTCCTCCACTCTGTGCAACAGAGTATTCAGGGAACAAAAAAACACTGGACTTTTCTTCTTTGCTGTCATTTTTTGATCCACTTTTAGTGGACATGGCAGAAGTGTACAGAGTTGTGTGTGCTCGAGCTTATGTGCTCAGTTCTCTGTGTGGATTTGATGCATTTATCTGTATTTGAGGCAGGCTGGAGGTATTAGGCTGTGAGATGAATAATCTGCTTAAATAGTAAAGCACCAGTAAGAGGTATTGAAAGCAATGAATGTCTTTCTTTGATGGCCATTTCCTATGTGGCCTGAACAATATTGCTAAGAACTGGCAGCCTGGCACTTCAGGCTCAGAGGAAATTTCTTCTGGTTTTGTAGGGCGAGTTTGTCAGGTATGATGTGACAACACTTTTGTAAGGAATTGAATGATTACTTTGTGCTGACAATTTGGCTGGCTATGAAAGGAGAGGATATTGACTCTAGTTTAGGTCAGTATTTTAGGTCTCTGTGGGAGCTGCTGTCTGGGTTTTAATTTTGAAGTTTAATTTACAGCAAGGCATGTTCATTCTAAGGCAGCTGCCACACCAAGGCTTACAAAAGGGAAAGAAAAAAAATTAAGGTAGAGTTGACATGATGGACAAACTGTGCCAGCAAAATATTGCATTTGTAGAAACTTGAGGGAGGATGCAGAGGCAGATTAGAAGAAAAAGATTACATGTGGTAGAGTTGCTGAGTGAAGGAGATGGGTCAAGGTTTCTCTGCTGAGAAATAGGAAGATATGCATGCAGAATAATTGAGCTTGAGATCAGCTGAAAATCTGGTCATAAGGCTTGTTTTTCTACTCTGTGTTGTAAACTAGGCACTAAGGCCATGGTGTTACACCTGCACAGGTAATAAATGCTCATCTACAGAAGATCCCAGAGTCACAGGGAAGCTGTGGCTGGCCCAGAGCACAGGAGTAAGAATCCTGTGCTTTATTCCTTAAAGAAATGGGTGCATTAAGTCAATAAAATATTAAATAACTATAAGGAGTCTTTCCAGTCTGCTGGATAAATATGTGCAACTTTAAAACCTCCCTAAATTTGGTCTGCTAGGTTTTTGTATGATTTCTAGATCTTGGTAAAAGTGTTAAGTACTAAATAGTAGCACTGCTCTGAGGGATGTTAACAGGCTGAAGAGTTTTTTGTAGCTGAATGGCATTCTTTGTTCCTGATTACTCTACTTTGCTAGTCTTCTGCATGACTCAGTTTGCAATTGTGTGCCTTTGAGGGTGTCTGGATGATTTGAACAGTGATGAAGGTGCTATTGTAAGGAATATGTGGGAGTAGTCATCCACAGGAACATTTAAAAATATGTGTATACACACCATCTGGTGCAATGAGGTGTATTTCAAAGGCAAAATATTTGCTCTCTGGAAGTGTCTCAGAGTTAAGAACATTATTTTTTTTCTTCAGAAAAGATGGTTTGGCAATTTCTAGAAAGAAATTCTTCATTCGGGAAAAACACCTAACCAGGAGTTGGACATTTTATAGTTCATTTTCTGCACCCTCTCCATATTTTAAAAAAACTCTTTTAAAGTACCTATTCAAGAACTGGAGGGTGCTTGAAGAATAGGATCATTAAAATTTCCTACAAACATAATACCATTTAGCTACGCCTTCTTGATGTTTGTTTATACAACCAGGATCTATGTGATCTCTCACAGAAAATGTTGAATTGATTATCCCTTTTGATGGCCTTTTCAGAGCTTTCCAGCACAGAAGACTCCAATCAGGATTCCCCTGTGTGAAGGCTGTTTGTATTCATGGCTCTACAAAATGGAGTATATTAGGCTATATGACCTTATGGTTTACTTGAATTACTGGTAAAAGTACTATGAAATTGTTTAGGGCCAAGAACAGATGTTCAAAGACCCATAGTAGCAGCACCTCTAGTGAGCAATGAATGTCTCACAATAACTTTCAGAGCTGTCAGCCTAGCATAGTAATGTGCACATTTAGCACATTTAAATGTGCCACTTTAATTCTGTGTAATGCTATTTTTTTATTAGAACATTGTGTGCTTCAACATTAAATGTCTCACAGAGAGATTTTTGTTGTCAACTAAAGCTGAGAGCAATTTTTTTTTTTTTTGGAGAAGACTTGAAAACATGTTTTTACATAAAACCAAGGTGAATGGCACAATTTTTTTTTCCTTTCCAATTTCTTTACTCACTTGGCAGCTGGTATCTGTTTTGTTCACGATCAAAGTCAACCCGATGAGTTGCAGGTACAGATTACATTTGCTTTGCACTTCACAATTTTTGCCCAAAGAGTTTAATTTCTGAGTCTTCTGGAATATCTGCAGTATGCCAAGACGTATTAGAAAGCAGATAATTCTTGTAGAAGATGTGAAACATTTTGCTAATTTTTAAAATCTGCCATTATAAGATGAGTAGTTTTCTTTAATTACTAGTAGGGATAAAACCCCTTCTCAATGAACTGTATAGCAAAACACATATCTTTTGTTTTTCCAGACATAAACAGGAGTGCTTAGTGAATAATAATTTTTATGCATCTTTATTGATATTTTGAAAATCCTAACATAGTAATAGATGTATGCCTCACTGATAGATTCAATTTCCTTATTATGCCTCACTATTTGCTACAGGCTTTTTTTTTTTTATTAGAGCTTGCCAGCTATCTTTTAAACTTAAGTTCTAATGCAATGCAATCAGGATTGTTTTGTTTTGTTTTGTTTTAGAGGCAGACCTTTTGCAATGCAGCTTTCTCTTTTCATTCAGGGTGACTTTTTAAGTCAGTCAGTCTTCTCTTGTAATAATGGAATTACAGTTTGTTGGGTTTTTTTCCTCCTGTAAGAATTAACAAGACCAGTTATCATTTATGTTTATGGATAGGCCTTGTTGGACATGAGCTGTGTCTGCACACAGCAAATGTAACCAGACTGTGATTATTTATACCTTCTTTAGGGATATTTGAGTAATGGCAGCACGCGATAACTCGGATATGTCTTGCACACTGATGGCATCTTGGATAATGTATTTTTTCCTCTCTTTATCATACGTGTTAAATGCTGCTCTTTGATCTAGTGCTGGGCTCTGTACCACGCGTTAATGATTGCTGCTGTCAGATAGGACTTTAATCCTTTCCAGAATGTCTGAAGTGTGAATAATTTGGAGCAGTAAGACTTTCTCTCCTCAGCCCTAGATCGGCTTGCTGTTCTCCCTGATGGGGCATATTTAGACACTTATACACTGCAGTGTATATATCATGAATCTTCCCACCAGATTTTGATAATTCTGATTTTGTCTAATTTCTCCTCAAATGGAAGTTCTCCCTCGTTTTTGGGTGGACATTAGGCTAAGGACAGCTGATTACCTTTACATGCCTCAATGCTTTGACACATTGTTCAGTGACTGACTATCAGCACTTCATTTAACCTATCAATGTCCTTGAGTTTTGGGGGAAAACTAATTCCCAGTTCATGTAACTAGTGAGGCATGTGGGGGATTACGTGTCCTCCTGCTGGGAGGTGGATTATCAGCAGATAAAGCACTTCCAGTTGCTCCAAGATGATGTGAAATTTCCCTACATCCAAACCAACCCCCCTTGCAGGGTACCTGGGGAGGCTGGAGCTCTACTCCCTCCACGGGACCCAAAACAGCCCCAAATTTCTGCAGCCTCTCTTGAGGAGGGGCCGAAGTGGAGGCTCAGCCACCTCAGCCCCTCTCTCTCCTCATGTCAGAGCTCCTGCACCTCTTCCCGCAGTGGCTTTTGATTGCTTCATGGGTGACTACGGCTAAGTGATGCCAGTAACTATTCCAGTTTATTCCTGCTTAAATTGCTGTTTCTGATAGAACAGCACTGAAACAGAGATTATTTCAGTGGAGTGTTTTTGTAACCGCAGAGCCGCACGTGTCTCCTGCAGGCCGAGGAATTCCGGTGGGAAAATTAATGTGTTAAAATTATGTGAAACTTCTACTCTGTATCTGGAACAAAAATGTGTTTAGCCCACCTGGGCTCAGGATTTGGCCCAAGATCCATTACCCATGAGGTTGCAATGGCTACTCCAGTCCATGTCATAAATCTGTTGATTATATTTCTTTGGAAAGGAATTACTGCTTTAGTCAGACATGAATCTCTCATCAGATTTTATTAGCTTTATTTACATTGCTGCTTGGATTAAAAAGAGCAGTTAAATAGCGTGAATTAGCAGTTTGTCAAATTTAAGTTTTCATGGGCCAATAATTTTCAGGGCAAGCTGTCTTGTGCTCTGCCCCTCATACTCCCTAGCAAGTAATTTAATTCTGACTTGTAAACAACAGCAACAGAGGGAAAACCAGCAGAGACTGGCCCTTTGTGCCGTGCTTTTGTCAGGGGTGAGTTTTTCCAGGCTGGCTGCAAACCTCTGGAAACAGGGGTTGGTAGAGAGGGGCCCAGGGGCTCCCCAGCCAGACCCTCATCCCTGCCCACATCACGTCTGGCTGGAGGTGCTGGACCCCGTGCAGTTGCCAGGGTGATGTTGGCCCCATCAGCCACAAACACTGCTCATGCTTGTACTTACAAAGTGCCTCAGAGAGAAGGCTTTTAATACTAAAAGCAGTAATATGGGCCACCTATATATAAAAAACCCAAACATGTGTTGCTTCAGTGCCCTGCTGGAAGTGCTGCCCCAGGTGTGACAGTCACTGTCGTGCAGGAGAGGCTGAGCTGAGGGCACAGGAGGGCCTGTGTGACTTTGCACCTTTCTGTCTTTTCTCTTGTGAATTGGCAATAGGGAGATGTTAACCATGGTTTCAAGTGGAGTGTGTCACACTGGTGCATTGGTGTGTGTCTAGTTCAGCAGAACTCTGAACTCTGGGACAACACCTGAGAATTTATTTGGGGGTAATCAGGAATGGAGGAATGTGGTTTTACTGAAGCGTTAACATGAACAGGCAAAGTATCCGGGTCAATGCAATTCTGGGATCAGCAGATCCTGTGGACACTTTCTGCCCCCCACCTTTGTTTGCAAACAAAGAACAACTTCTGAGATGGCTTTCAGCTCCCAGGAGAACAAATTAACTGTTCAAACAAATGTGTTTTCCCTTCAGTTGTTAAATTGCAACCTGTCTGGTGACAAGGAAAATCTCTTTATCCCTGGCAGTAGTAAAGAGTTTTAAATGCTGAATGTTAAATTCTTATTAGTTTACCTGAACTCGAATTGCCTGTACACCTGGGAGCCCTTGGAAGGAAACGTTTCACCTGGGCATTATGGCTACAGAGACTTGCTGAGCTCCCAACAGGCCCTTGACTGTGTTTGACCCCCTCCTTGCCTCACCTCCCACTGACTGAAGTTTTTGCTGTGGAGAAGTTCCTTGTACCTGCTTGACAGCTTTGTTGAAGGCTATTTCTGTTTCTGCCCTGGCAGCACCCTGTGGTGTGGGATCAGCATCTTCTCAGTGCTGGGGGTGAGCCTGAACAGAATGCACAGTGCCTGCCGGACTGCTTTACAGCAGTGTAAAATACTGTGCAGTCAAAATCCATTGTTGCACCTGGTGCCAGCCTTTGTCTGCTGGTCTTTGAGTGCCACCAGTGCTGCACACAGCTATATAACAAAGACATGGAATTAATGATCATTTTCCATAAAAAAGAGGGATGACACTACTTATTTATTTCTGTGAATGTGAGTGAAGAGATCTCCCTTTTCTGATAGCAGAATTCTCAGTGAGTGCTGAAGCAGATTTGCTGTGCACTAAGTTGAAAAACTGGCTTTGGAGAATATTGTGTAAAAAACAAATCCTGACTCCTTCAATGCACACGCTATGAAAGTGTGATTATGAAAGGTGTGGGGCAGCTCTGGAAGCAGATCTGAGCTGGTACATGAGGTTTCAGAGCAGATCTGTCTTGGAATATTATCCAGGACCTTTCAACCACAGGCTGTGCTGGTGACCTCCAGCAACCAGAAGCTGGTATTGCACAATTGCATTTATGTTCAGGTTTCTCTGTTCCTGCTTCAGCATTGCCTGTCAGAAAGCCCAGCTCCCATGCTGGGAAAATGACTGGATGGATTTGTCCTAAAGCAGGCACCAAAGCTTTTGTTCATGGGCTGGCTGTCAACAAAATGCTGAGATAAGCTGGTTGACACTGGAGTTTCTGTCCTGCAGATCAATTGCAATACGGGTGCAGTGGCAGAATGAGAGCTTTGCACTCTCATCTGCCCCATAAATTGCTGTCTTTACATTTTCTGGTTGTCTATTTTACCGTCTTATAAAATTTGCTGTAATCACCATCAATTGTTCTTATTGCTTCTGGAATGTGCTGTATAACACCCAGAGTTAGGGGTTTGTGACACTGAGCAGCTCTGAGGGGAGTTTGCAACATGTGCAAGGCTTTGCCCTGGTGAATCCAGTCACAGAAAGGGAGTGCAACTCTCTTAATGAGGGCAAAGTGCACAAATTGAAGACGAGGACTGTGTAGGGAAGGATATAACAAAGTAATGCTGTTACTGCTGTTGTCATCTACGATGCTGCTCAGCCAAAAGATTGCTGTTTTCAGTAGCTGGAGGGTTTAGTGTAGATGAGGCACAAATGGAAATAAATAGGTATGCATTTAATATCTAGATATTAGCATCGTGTTGTCTGTGTCTTTTATGTGATAGCAATCTCAATAGCTAGTAATCTCAGTCTCTTTTTTTTTTAATGAAACATCCACTTTTCTTCGTGCATTGCTCTCACATCTGAGTCTGTGTAGTTTTGCTACAGGGACGTGCTCATAAATGTGGATGTCCCATAAACATGCTCATGTTATTAATTCCTTGTATTTTTACTTCTCTGAGTAAAACACAACAAGAAAGTCTAGCAGAGTAAGAACATGTAGTGCCTATCAGTGATGCAGAGAGTACCTACACCTCCCTATCTGGGTGATATCTCAGTAGCAAAAAGAAACAACTGCCAGATACAAGTGAAGAGGCAGAAATTAGAGCAACTGCTGAAAAATCACTGAAATTAAGGACCTGCTCGTTTAGAGTGATTGGAGCATGTAAATATTAACTCTAATGATGACAACACATAAATTGGAGTGCTCAATAAAATTTGAGCACATGAAACTGAAGTGCCACAAACTACTTTATTGATAATTTTTAGTCATCTGCACTTAATTTGCCACATGTGCTTCCTGTTTGTTTTAGTAGAATTTATATCAGGAAACCACCAGTCTTCCAAAATTCATACTTACAGGTACATATAAACAAAAAAATCTATCTGCAAGATATCTTAAGCTTGGAAGATAATTAGGATTATGGAATTCTTGCATTTAACTTGTTCTATAACAGTCTCTGGCTTCACAAAAAGATGGAAAACTGCAAGACAGTTACAAGGTAAAACATTTCTGACATAGTCAGCTTTCATTTATTAATCAATAAGAACAGTAAAAAGAGGCAAATTCTTCTCACTAGCCAAAATATAGTTCATATAAATAGATCCTAAACCCTATAGGGTCTAATCTGCAGTGAATTTAGGACTGTAAATGAAAACTGATTGAGGTGCAAGTATCTGGTTTTTTTTCATGACCAAATAGGATTTGGAGTCTTCCTATGGGCCTTAATTTTGAAGAACAGAGCTTTATATATACAATATTATAATGCTACCTTTTGGTCCCTGACATTCTCCCAAGTGCAAAGGCAATAATTGAGGTGACATTTTCACTGTGAGGATTCAGCAAACAAAGAGCAAAAATATCACAAAAGGGAATCAACAATGAGAACGCTTCTTAGATCATTCAAGCAGCATCTTTAAAGACATTGTGTACTTTGTTTGGGCAGAAGCCTTTGTGTTTTTGTAAGGCTACTAGATCACAGACATTGGTATTGAAGAAAATTTTCAATCTTAAAATTTAAAGAGTTACTTTTCCAGGTTATTTCCCTCATTAACATGCCATTCCTTTTATGAATGATGAGCAGATGTAAGCGTGAGATTGTCTGGCATGATTAGAGACTTCTAGGTAACCTTTGCAATACAGAAATCTTTACTCTGACTTTAAAGGTTTAAAAATAACTACAAAACAGGAACATCATAGCAAAAGTGCATTTTAGGATTCCAAAAGGACACAAAAGCTGTCTGCCCAGGTCAGTGACAGTTTTCTGTCAGGAGGCTGAGAGGCTGCAGCTTGGCAGGGTTTCCAGCAGTGGCAGTGTCACAGAGCAGTTTATCCTGACAGATGACGAGGTTTGCTTCTATTAGCTCATGATTTAACAAAAGACAGGGAAAATCACGGGGACCTTCTGTCCTCTTGTCAAAGGCCTCGTACAAAAGGGACTTTTTACACTGAAGGAGAGGTTTCTTGAGAATTCATAATTAAGTGCCAGACTGGAGTGGGCAGAGATATACGAATTAAAAATGAAAACTCTATGTACAGAAGAGACTAAGAAAGGATTTTTATAAATCACTCAAACAGTCACTTGTTGAAAAAATATGAGCACAACTCTATCCTTTTGCAAACATTCACTCATCCTATTAAATGATGTTATAATACTTTGTGTACAGCAATCTCACTAATGATTGCTCTTTTAATTAATTCAGGTTTCTCATATATAGAGATGTATTTTTTGCTCATCCTCAAGATGTAAAATGCTAAAAATCTTTCAGAATCATGGCAGGCAATGAGAATTACTTGGTTTCTCCCATTTCAATATTGCAGCCTTTGAAACTGCTCAGAGGTTTGCTGTGAGGTGATGTTCTGTTCTGCAGTACCAAGCCACGTTGTTATTGCAAAATAAAGCTGCTGTCTCTTAAAAACCTAATGGAAGTGTGGGATAAATGAGACAAATCACTGACCTGCTTGATCTTTAAAGAGCTGGGAAGAGCAAGAGCTCAGTGCAATTCAGGATGAGATTGATTGGATTTTATGCTCTCAAATACTGGGTGAAATATGTGGAAAATAATGTGACACAGGGGACTTTGGGGGCTATCTCTGTTTTTCTTCAGGCTATGCTTCAACAAAGGCAGTGTCTGCTGAACTATGTGTGTCTCTACTGTTAAAAAAAAAAAAACAAAAAACCCTCACAAGACTAAAACCAAAAGCAAAGAACATGTGAAACCCTTCAGATAGTACAAACAAGTCTGAAGTCTTGTGCAATCAGACTCGTAATGCCAGTCCTTGTCTCTGAGTGCAGATGTTGAACACGCCTGGATGTTGCTATGAACATATTATAAGTTTCTCTGTGTGTAAGCCTTCTGATCATTTTCCCATGGGAGAACATCCTTTTGCTGTCTTTTACTCTGTATAAGCTTTCTGTAAACAAAATATCTGTGTCTGTTCTTCAAGGACATGGAATTGGTTGGCCTCCTCCTACCTATGAGGAGACTGAACTGAAATTACTTTATCTTTCTGATATTGTAAACTATTCGGACACATTTTCCTGGACGAAGCAGCAGCAGGAGCATGGAATGCTCTCTGCTGAGCAGATATAGAAATATACTAGAATTATGGAGTCATTTTAATAAATCACGTTAGCCTTCTGAAATTATTGTCAAGAGTCCTTTCTTCTGTGTGTGGACCACGACGATACCTGGAGTTTGTTGCCTGTTCAGTGCAGCACTCTGTCACCAGTGAGGACACTGAGGCATGCCTTAAAACTGAGCAAAAAAAAGGATGGGAGGGCAAGGATGGGGGAAATTAATAATTCTGGAAAGGGAGAAAGCTGAAGGAGAAAGGAAAGGAGCTAAAGGAAGAAGCAAATGGGAAGGTGAGAACTGCAAGAAATGGAAAGGTAAAGGATGGGAAAGGAAAAATAGAGTGGGACTAGAAAATATGGGGGGATGCAGGAGGGAGGTACTGGGGAGACAGTAGGAGGGGTAAGGACAACAGAGAAAAGGAAATCTATAACACATAAAAGAAGGAATTTAATTTTTAAAAAGGTGGGGAACAAAGGAACATTAAAGAGGAATTAAGGAGTATAGAATGTATATTACCCCTTCAGAGTCCAATGTTTCACATGTTCTTGGAAAAGCTCTTGATTTCATCTGCTTATAATTGTCTTTAAGACATTAAATTGTCTTAGCAAAAGCTGGTAACTTTTGTGGTGACCATTTCTTGTTCAAGAGGATGAGTTCTGCCTTAGCCTGTGTGGAGGTGACTTGGAGCCCTGGGTCAGCTGCAGTCATTTTATGTCCCCATGTCTTAATCCCTGGAGATTTGCAATATGCACTTAATGTTGGCATCTGTAACCCATGGCTGGATGGTCTAAGATGAGAGGCATTGAAATGAAATCACAGGAATTATTCTCTTCTGTGCCAGTACAGATTAGGTACTTGCAATAGGTTTTGTTAGAAAATAACATGAAATATTAATTTAGCCATATATCCTTCAATAATTTGAGAACTAAACCCAGTGTAGTGGGCTCTGGATAACTTATTACCCAGTGGAAAGTAAAAAGCTGTGTTTCCTCTTTAGCTTCAGCATTTCAGTTTCTGTTGCTGAGACCAGCTGAATGGCCTGAAACTTGCAATTTCCTTAAAGAGTGTAATAAAACCTGTGCTGTGATATAGAATATTTAACTTGGAAAAGCTTGCCTGGTTTTCATGGGGTAAAAGAACCTAAAGAAACCTTTCCTTAAAACGAAGGAAAATTGTTCAGGATGTGGGACATATTAAAATACTTAGGCCACATTTAGAGAAGTCCTTACCAAAATATTCACTTGCTCTCATCAGGGAGGCAGAGTTCAGGGCTGATTACAGAACTGGGATGTGCCCTTTGGCACTACAGGTATTCCATGGTAATTGGCAGGGCTGGAAGCAATAATTCTGGTTTTGGTGCATTTTCTGAGTGTGCATTTTATGCACAGCTTTGGGAAGGGACATGTTAGCAAGTAATAGGCTCTACTTTAGTACTAGAATGTTGAAAATTGCTTTTGGGTGTCTAAAATTTATTTTTCTCATTTAAATTTTATGTTGATATTAATATTTAAACTGTATCAGCTAGAAAAAATGGTTTGAAGGAACAGAATATAAAGTCTTGTCTAACCATGGAAGACAAATGCTTTAATTTTTCTCATTTTAAGCCTTTTCTGATAAACCATATTATTTTGTCATGTTGTCATACTTAGTCATTTTAATATCAAATTCAGTATCGTTTTGGCATGTGGATTTCAGTTAAAATTAAATTTATTTAACATTTCACTGTNGATTGATTGGATTTTATGCTCTCAAATACTGGGTGAAATATGTGGAAAATAATGTGACACAGGGGACTTTGGGGGCTATCTCTGTTTTTCTTCAGGCTATGCTTCAACAAAGGCAGTGTCTGCTGAACTATGTGTGTCTCTACTGTTAAAAAAAAAAAAACAAAAAACCCTCACAAGACTAAAACCAAAAGCAAAGAACATGTGAAACCCTTCAGATAGTACAAACAAGTCTGAAGTCTTGTGCAATCAGACTCGTAATGCCAGTCCTTGTCTCTGAGTGCAGATGTTGAACACGCCTGGATGTTGCTATGAACATATTATAAGTTTCTCTGTGTGTAAGCCTTCTGATCATTTTCCCATGGGAGAACATCCTTTTGCTGTCTTTTACTCTGTA
>VXAX01007754.1:1901794-1946440 GCA_013399835.1 Leptocoma aspasia | reverse complement strand
AGGAGACTGAAGCTGAAATTACTTTATCTTTCTGATATTGTAAACTATTCGGACACATTTTCCTGGACGAAGCAGCAGCAGGAGCATGGAATGCTCTCTGCTGAGCAGATATAGAAATATACTAGAATTATGGAGTCATTTTAATAAATCACGTTAGCCTTCTGAAATTATTGTCAAGAGTCCTTTCTTCTGTGTGTGGACCACGATGATACCTGGAGTTTGTTGCCTGTTCAGTGCAGCACTCTGTCACCAGTGAGGACACTGAGGCATGCCTTAAAACTGAGCAAAAAAAAGGATGGGAGGGCAAGGATGGGGGAAATTAATAATTCTGGAAAGGGAGAAAGCTGAAGGAGAAAGGAAAGGAGCTAAAGGAAGAAGCAAATGGGAAGGTGAGAACTGCAAGAAATGGAAAGGTAAAGGATGGGAAAGGAAAAATAGAGTGGGACTAGAAAATATGGGGGGATGCAGGAGGGAGGTACTGGGGAGACAGTAGGAGGGGTAAGGACAACAGAGAAAAGGAAATCTATAACACATAAAAGAAGGAATTTAATTTTTAAAAAGGTGGGGAACAAAGGAACATTAAAGAGGAATTAAGGAGTATAGAATGTATATTACCCCTTCAGAGTCCAATGTTTCACATGTTCTTGGAAAAGCTCTTGATTTCATCTGCTTATAATTGTCTTTAAGACATTAAATTGTCTTAGCAAAAGCTGGTAACTTTTGTGGTGACCATTTCTTGTTCAAGAGGATGAGTTCTGCCTTAGCCTGTGTGGAGGTGACTTGGAGCCCTGGGTCAGCTGCAGTCATTTTATGTCCCCATGTCTTAATCCCTGGAGATTTGCAATATGCACTTAATGTTGGCATCTGTAACTCATGGCTGGATGGTCTAAGATGAGAGGCATTGAAATGAAATCACAGGAATTATTCTCTTCTGTGCCAGTACAGATTAGGTACTTGCAATAGGTTTTGTTAGAAAATAACATGAAATATTAATTTAGCCATATATCCTTCAATAATTTGAGAACTAAACCCAGTGTAGTGGGCTCTGGATAACTTATTACCCAGTGGAAAGTAAAAAGCTGTGTTTCCTCTTTAGCTTCAGCATTTCAGTTTCTGTTGCTGAGACCAGCTGAATGGCCTGAAACTTGCAATTTCCTTAAAGAGTGTAATAAAACCTGTGCTGTGATATAGAATATTTAACTTGGAAAAGCTTGCCTGGTTTTCATGGGGTAAAAGAACCTAAAGAAACCTTTCCTTAAAACGAAGGAAAATTGTTCAGGATGTGGGACATATTAAAATACTTGGGCCACATTTAGAGAAGTCCTTACCAAAATATTCACTTGCTCTCATCAGGGAGGCAGAGTTCAGGGCTGATTACAGAACTGGGATGTGCCCTTTGGCACTACAGGTATTCCATGGTAATTGGCAGGGCTGGAAGCAATAATTCTGGTTTTGGTGCATTTTCTGAGTGTGCATTTTATGCACAGCTTTGGGAAGGGACATGTTAGCAAGTAATAGGCTCTACTTTAGTACTAGAATGTTGAAAATTGCTTTTGGGTGTCTAAAATTTATTTTTCTCATTTAAATTTTATGTTGATATTAATATTTAAACTGTATCAGCTAGAAAAAATGGTTTGAAGGAACAGAATATAAAGTCTTGTCTAACCATGGAAGACAAATGCTTTAATTTTTCTCATTTTAAGCCTTTTCTGATAAACCATATTATTTTGTCATGTTGTCATACTTAGTCATTTTAATATCAAATTCAGTATCGTTTTGGCATGTGGATTTCAGTTAAAATTAAATTTATTTAACATTTCACTGTATTCCATTTTTTCAATAGCTAATTCAATGTATGTTCAAGAATAGTAAGAAATGTATTTATAATGTATTTATTGTATTTGGGGTAATATTTTTCTTCTTCCATGAGTTGGCTAAGATTAATATTTTATATTTCATTAGATAACTAACTATCCAGTGCTCATAACATCTACCACAGTAAAAACAGTCAAATTTACTTATTTTTGTCACATGTAGCTGGAAAAAAGTTCACGTTATAGATCCTTTCATAAGAAAAAACACAATGGCCAAAGCTTGCACCAAAATTGGGAAGTTTTATCAGATCTTCCATCTCTCTTCTGTCAGTCTTTCTAAAAAAACTGATCTAAAGGTTACTGAAGTCAATGAAAAGACTCCTATTGACTTCAGTGGGTTTGGTTCACTCCCTAAATGCCAGTGAATAAATGTGGACTTTGCAAGATGCCTAGAGAATTTAAGAAAAAATAAATCCTGGGAAAGATGAAAATGTGTTACAAAGTCTTTCTCAGCAGCCAGTCCCATGAGTTCAATTCCCATTTACATCAAAGGAGCTCCAACTCTGCTTCCTCAGTTAACCCTGTGTAGTTTTTCTCATTTCAGCTGGAAAAATGATTGACAGAAACAATCAAGAAGTGTTTGTCATCTACCTTCATTTTGGTTTAGCTCTGAACTAAAAGCAGTGGGGGATTTCCACTCATGACCTTCAATTATTGCATCCTGGAATGTAAACCCCCAGCCAACAGCCATGGGCCAGAGCTCCAGTGGAAGGAGACAGCCGTGGAGGTTTTTTTTTCCCTTATTCTTGATACTTCTTTATATATGTAATTTCTTTTTACACCATAAACTGTATTTGCTAGTACTGACTTTTATGTCTGGCTCTTCATTTTTTAAATTTTTTTTTTTTGAGAACTAGTCCTTGCATTTGCAAGACTCTACTTTGTATATACTTCTCAAAAAGTGGAGGTTACCAGCAAATTTCAAGTACCTTTCCATTTTTAAGTGCTTTTAGTTCACCTTTCAAGCCTCTCATATTCTAAAAGTTCTTCTATTCAAGTGTAGCTTCAAAGGCACTTTCTGTGAGCACTGAACTTTTGTGAAAAATTGTCTCCTCTACCACTTTATCATAGAATAAACATTCACCCCAGCATAAAAAAATAAAACACTGGGGGTACGACAGTTGTACAGTCATCAAATCAACTCAGATCTGCCAAGGCCACCACTAAACCACGTCCCCAAGTGCTACATCTTCGTCTAAATACCTTCAGGGACAGTGACTTCACAGCTGCCCTGTCCCAACGCTTGACAACTCTTTTGGTGAAGAAATGTTTCCAATGCTGTGCTTTTCAGAACTCTCAGCGTTAATCACATGATACTTTCTCTAAAGCAAATTAAGCTTACGTAAATATTTGCCAGCCATTTCAGAGACTTTGCTGGTTCCTTTTTGCAGCTGGTTGCTGGGTGGGCTGAGAGGCTTGTTAAAGCAAGGCTGCAGTGAGATGGGTGGGGGCTGCTGGGTTCCTGTGCAGCATTTGGGGCATCCAGGAAAAACTCCTGTTTGTTGGCTGAGGCAGGACAGGCTGCAGTGCTTAGAAAATCTGCTAAACTGACACTGGAGAGACAAAGCTCAGCTCTGAATCCTGCTTTTCTTGCCTGGTGGTGAAAGCACTGGCAGGTCAGAATTCACGTGAGGTTTGGAGGGACACCACAGCTTCATCCTGCAGCTCAAGGGACACCAACTCCTCACCACTGTGCGATGGGTGAATTTGTTCCCTCTTGCTGTTTGCCATTATCTTGGGCACCCATCAGCCTTTAACTGAGCTGTCTCTATTCAAGGATACCCAACCATGTGTTCAGAAATTGCCCCTGTGGTATTTGGGCTGCTCAGGAGGGTTTGTGTAGCACAGCTGGGAGGTTCAGATGCTCCCAGAGGTTCCTGGGTTGGGCCAGTTTGAGCTTTGCCAGAGTCCCAGTAATAATAATGGTAAAAAATGATGGAGGTTTTGGATCACTTCTCACTTGCAGCCACTAAACACTTGCTGAAAGCTTGTATTTTGTGTTCCAGGCTATGCTGTTTATGGGGATTACTCTACCAACCTAAAAATATTTCCTTCTAAAAGAGCATTTAGTGCTATGAATAACGTCCCTCACATCTGGCCAATATTCTCCTGTTGTTTATCTGACAAAGCAGAATTTGGCTTTGCTTTTAGTGGGGCTGTTTATTTTGTTTTTAAAGCATAATTTTAATCTTTTGTACAGCTAAACAGATATAGGGGTTTAGGGTTTGAGGTTTTTGAATCTTATGATGGTCATTAGATCATCTCCAAGTTTCTGTCCTTGCTTTCACTGCTGTCACAAGTGAAATTTGTTACCTGTAATATATTTAAGTAGATACTTTATTTTTGCTGTGTGGCCTATAGAGGGTGGAGGTACACGAAATCACACAGATGCTTTTCTTTGAGTACATCATCTAAATTTACCATTTGTAAGTGACTTGTAAAATCAGAAATACACAATTGCCTTTTAATTTTGTACCTTTATAGTAAATCTGGCAGTGGACTCCAGCTACTGTGTAGTGAAGGAGGTGGGTTGGAAACATGGCTTGGCATTCAGGGAACTGGATTAGCATTTCTGAGGTATAATGCAAAAAAACCTCAGAAATTATATTTTGGTTTTTTCCCTAGGAAAAAGGAGGAAATTTAGACTGACATCTTCCTACATGTGAAAGTATAGGTTACAGCAGAGTGCAATGTTTCTATATATTTTGTGATTTTTATGTATTGTGTTTTTATGAGGTCTAAAAGGTTGGAATTATATGCACTGCCATAACCAGGGATGAGTATGCAACAGTGGAAAAAGCTTTCATATAATGGGTTGAAAAACACTTGTTTTCACCAATTTTATTTAACTATTGAAAAACTGACCTTTTGAAGATAAAAAGGCAGTTATACTCTGTATTCTATGGTAGGTTTTCAAATAAAATTTTGTACAGGATAACTATAAGGATAGGTAAGCAGGTAAATCCAATGTGTTTTCCTGCTGTTTTGGTTCTTAAAGTGAGTCTGGGATGTTGTTAGGACAATTGATAAATAGCGTGGATAAACTTAACACTGAGTGCAAGAGCCATAATAATAATCATTTGGGATCTGCTACTCAGAATTCAGTTGGAGAATATTGGATTATTTCCTACATATTAACTGCATTGCATAATGTGCTGCCTATGGAACAGAATTGTATATATGGGATATATTTTTATGGAATACCAAAGCGATCCAGCCCAGCTGCTTCTGTCATTCTGTGGTGGGCAAACACCAACAGATTTAAGGGAGAACACCAAAAAAATTTAATTAAAAGATCAAAACCTGAAAGGGCTAAAAGCAGGAGCAGACTCTATGGCTTTGCTGTGGCATGAGCTATTTATGATCCAAATGACATTTTGTTCTTATATTAATTCAAATGGTGAGGGGGAAATTTTGCCTTAGATTCACGTACAACCTGGCATGCAGTTTGTTGGCTTAGATTTATATGGAAAACACTGGAAGTATCAGTTCACTTACTAATTATTTTCAAATGTCTTTAGACTATATATATATAGAGCACTTTAGTTCATTGACTCCTGTCAGCACAAACATAATATATAATAAAATTGCTTCACTAGCATTCAATTATTACAATTATAACCTTATTACATTGAATCAGCTTTTTGCTCACTGCAGTAAATAAATAGCATTCAAGGTTTGTTTATTTTTTTCCTATAGCAGTGGAAGCATTGCCTTGTGTAAGAAGAAAAGAAAGAAGCAGAGAGCATATAAAATATGCAGGGAAAAGGCCTTTGAGAAATTTTAGTGATGTGGTAAAATGAAATGAGGGCTCATTTACTTCTGCATAGCTTTTCAAAGCTTGACTCTGTATTTAGGATTTGTGACTGCTATCAATTTACCATAACTTCTCCTGGTATAGTCTTAAGGGAAAAAAAAAAGGTGAAATGCATGACTGGTAGAATATTTTAGGAAATGCAAGATTCTACTCTTAGTTCATTGCTTTTTTTCTGTACTCTTTCCTCCTTTACCTTGAAAGTTCATGAAGCGATAAATAGTTACTAAATTACAAGGTTACTTTGGCAATGGCAGCCCACGTTTTTTGCCTTCTGCTTATGTAGCAGGGAAAAGAAGACAGGGTTTTATGCAAGTGTCCTTTTTTCCTCTGGTCAAAGTAACATCTAACACCATGCTATGTTAAAGCTGGAAAGAAAAACTTGTGGTTCAATTCTGTGCTAAACTGTTGTACCAAATTTCAATTTTTTTTTAATATTTAGCTCCTACCTTTTTCCAACAAGCTTGCTAGGCCTGTTAGAAGATACTACCATCTTTATAAGCCTTGCTTTTCTAATATCTGATTATTAGAGTGATACAGTGTTTGTCTTAGGTGAGTATCCAAAAGTGCAGATATCTATCTGAAATATTGATGATATTCCAATTCTCCCATATGTAGATGTCATCTGTGGTTCCAGGGATTATACAACAGCTCACATCAACCTTGGTGATAGCGATTACAGTTCCAACAATTTTTGGATCCTGACTCATCTCAGGTTTGGTTCTAAGGCTGCATAGCACAGTCTGGAGCAAAAAAAAAAAAAAAAAGATCCAAAGTGCACCTAAATTTAATGTGAAATTATTCATCCTTGATCAAAGCTGAAGGGAATAACTTAAAAGAATCAGCATGATATTTTAAAGTAAAATAGCAGTAAGTTAGCTCAAATAATATTGCCAAATTAATCCATGTCAGGTATTTATTACCAAAAACAACAATAAAAAAGGGATTATTTAGAACAATTTATTTCCTTCCCTAGTTATTTTCAGGTCTTGAGCTGTCTGAGCTGGAGTTTAACCTTTTTATCGCAAATACTCCAACCAGTTACATCACAGATGGTTCAAATCTGACCTTTTAGAAGCTGAACGAATACCTCTTAAAAAAAAAAGACAGAATAGCCTGGTGATTCCAGATGGTGTCATGATCACATTACCTGATGGTTTTGTAGGGAGAGCTGGATTTCTGGCAGGAACACATCACACATGTCACTGTGCAGGCTTTGGCTGAGGCACAGCCTCGGGTTAGATGTTCTGTCAGGTGGCAGAGGTAAAACAAGTGGCTGGCACAGAGAGGCACAGACACTGGGAAGAAGTGGCTTGTGCATATATATACATATATATATATATGACACATAGACAATCACATCTACACACNTATCTATCTATATATCTATATTATATCTATAATAGAAACTGACACACGTTTTGTGGAAATAGAAGTTTGCACATGTTTTTGGTATAGCAACATTCCCAAGAAAACACAACCTTTGAACTGTGTGCTGCAATCCTAACACCTGGAACACTTGACTTTGCAGCTTTGCCTGGAGCATGGCTTTGTGTGATTGTATCAGCAAGCACTCTGAGGCAAAATAGGCAACTAATTTTAGGCAGGAGCCTTTGGTGGGTATTAATTTGAAATAGGTAACATTTTTTTAAAATAATTTATTTGTGTCTTTGTACATTTTCAACATACAGGAGTGAAGATATTTTTTCACTTTACTGCAAACAAACATGGGTACAATTTTGTATCCTGTTAATAGCTCAACAGTGTTTGCTCCTTTTTTGGGTTTTAGTAGTGCTGTTCATGTGAATATAAGGGCCACAAGAAAAGTCTTTGGCACTTTCTTTGAATAAAAGTCTCATCTTGAGTAACATCCATTGTAAAAGTCTCAGTGCACATTATCATTATAACAAGCCACAAAAATCAATGCAACTGATTAATGAAATATTGCATGTTAATGAGCCATGCTCCTGTATCATGTAGAAGGTTGTATCCTTGAGACATATTTAAATAACATTAAGAAGAAAGAAGCCTTCAAATAAGTAAATGGTTTTAACTTAAGTCCATAAAATCAATGAAAATGGAAGCTAAAGCCCTTGCTTATCTATTAATTCAGCACTATGCCTTCTCCAGGTCAGTGTTACAGCACACATGGGACAAAATACCCTTGAATGATTTTGTACAAGATTACTGCAATAGCCAGACACAGGGAGATAAGGTAAAGATAGACTGATAGGCTTAGCTCTGAAATGGCCTGGTTTCATGGCTTTATTTCAAACCCCTCACAACGAGCAGTTCCTGTGTGTGTTGTATCACTGCTAAACAAACCTTTGCTTATTTGGCCTTTTAATTTGTAAGGAAGGCAACCTTTAAGCTGACAAGCAGATTTAGAGCCTTTCTGGTCCCAGTACCAAGGGGAAAAATATGGGCCAAAATATGACCCATATAGTGTAAATGGGATGTGTCTTAGTGATTATGTTAACAAAAATCAGCAAGTGATTCCTAAAAAATTCTGTTTAACAGAGGCATAAGTTTTACTTACAAAAAACTCTTGATATTTTCAGTCTGCTGCTATCTGTATTTGTGGCTCTTCATGTGTCTTCACTGCAAAACAATTTTCCAAGGAATAACAGAAACTGCAATATTGACCTGTGTTGCATCCCACATAATATTTGAGGCTATACAGCTTTTTAATTTCATTTTTCTGTCCTTTCCTTCTGCTAATAATGTTCCTCTGTCTTCTAATAATGTCCTTCCTTTATCCTTACTTCTTTTCCACCTTTAAGAACACCAAGCTACAGAAGTGAATTTCACATTATTGTTATATTTATTACCACTGTAAACTTCTGTGGTGTAAACCCAAGCTGAAGTCCTCTGTGGAAACAGCCCTGTCTCCCATAATCATCAGTGTCATCTTTGAGGATGGCAGCTTCAGAGTTTCTGGGGAGCACTGTTCTTGTGAGATGTTAGTGTGGTGAAGGGGGAAGCTCCCAGGGGTATTTTAAATAATTTCCTTGGGGACTTTTGAAGTGCAGCAGCAGGACCTTGAATTTGACTGAATATTCTGTGGGGAATCTGTGTAGAGAAAGAAAGAGGGCTGGTATGTTGTTAACTGTTGGTATGACTAAGGAATTAAATGGCTACATTTTATATTCATTGAAACCTTTCATTCGTATATATGTATAACCATATATTTTAAACAAGGTCATGGCTTAGCCAAGGGATCACAGACATCAAGGTGTTGATGATTTTTTTTTTTAATGCAGGACCATTCCCACCATTGTATATTTACTTTCACTGCAAAGGTAATAATTTTGGAATGGAACTTACTATGAGCTTTCATTGGTGGGTGCTCTCAGAGAGCTCTGTGGTATGGCAGCCTTTTGGTGTGTATAGGATGCTGGGCTTTTACTTCTTGTCATCTTGACCGTTTTTTAGCTTTTTGGTGCTATTAGAGCTCCTAATTCAATATTGGTTTAGATTACTCTTCTCCCCCCTCCCCCAGTTAATTGTAATTTCTAGTTAGTTTATCGTGGGGTTAACACTCACTGCCTCTGATCTTTATGTGAAAGGTGTGCTAGAAGGAAATGTGAATTTGTAGATAGAGTTATATATTTCTCAAACATTATGTGCAAACCAATGCTATTGAACTAATAGCAAGGTTCCTGAAATAAAGAGCAAATTGAATAAAAATGAGTGTGACAGGTAATTTAATACAAACAGGAAAGATAAAAACATTTCTTTAGTAAAATCTGTGTCATGAACCTGAATCTCCAGCCACAGTAATTGCAAGTGAAGTATTTCTATTCTGGACAACCGGCTGATGGAATAGGTACAAAAGTTGCATTGTTTCTCTAATAGTCTCAAATATCTGCCTTGGACACATCTCTGTGCAGTTGCAAAGTGTTACATGGCATCACATTGTGATTTTAGCAGTTGAAAAGGGAGCTTTGAGGTCTCTAATCTCACAAGCCAGCTGGCGTTTCGACACTCTTTGTTTCAGCAGGGAAACAGCATCCATTTGTTTCCCCTGGAAATCTGATCTGCCTTGGAAGAAGAGTCTTTTGAACAGGAGATGGTTTCAGTGATTGACCTTTAAACAAATTTCTGCTCTGGCAGCTGCATTGAGAAGCCACCCTTGGACATGTTCGGCTTTCCTGTCCCAGTGCTGGTGCTGCCAGCCCTTGTTTGAGTCCACAGGATGCCAGGTGTCACCTCCACGGTCCATGGTGACCCTCTGGGCTGAGATGGTCCACTCTGCTTTGCCAGAGAAGCACAGGGAAATTTCTCTTTTGGGGACCATGGAGAAATGCTGAATAGCTGTGAGGGGATTGTATTTAACCTGAGAGGTTTAGCACGTCTCAGTGCAAACCACATGGATTCCTGTTTTACAGTAAACAGCAGAGTGGTGTTAGACTGTCCCTAAAAGGATCAACAGCAATGCTGTCATTACCCCACACCTGAGTGAAGACTTCTGCTGTCTGGATGGGAAATTGGTTACAGGGAACAACCAGGCAACATCCTCCTTTAACACAGCAGTGAAGAAAAATCCCTTAATCATGATGGACTGGATAAATATAGAGCCAGGTTTAGGAGCAGCTACATTGTAATTGACTTTTATAAGCTCAATAGAGTGACAGGGGAATAAATAAGAGGAGTTGGAATTTACAGTTAAATTGTTTTCTTTTTTTGGGTGACCGGTATTAGTGACCAGTTAACATTTTGGATTCTACGAAAGCTTTAGCTCTCCCTTTCTGACAAAGATATTTAAAATCCATTGTTACCATGCTATGAAATCAGCAGGAGTTACAGGAAAAAAAGAAGTAGATTTGACAGAGTTAAAAGAATAAACATTTATTCCTTAAAATAGATATATTTTATAGCGACATATAAAAGCACTCAAAAGATGCAAGGCATAGATATAACTTTCCTAGAACCTTGGAAAGGACTTTGAAAATCAGCTTAAAGGATAAGATTAAAAAAAGGAAAAGGAAATGACCATACAACTTTGGGATCCCCACAGGGAAGTTTTGTTTGAAGATGATTTACCAACTATAATGATGAATTGGAAGTTAATCGTCAACTGCCAGGATAAAGTGTTCTGAACTGTAATGATAAAGACCTGGATTTAATTCCCAATATCTTGATTCCTTTTCTTATCTGTCTGTGCTTACCCTTTCAGGGAACAGAGCAAACAATACTCTCATGTACTCTGGCAAGGGTAGTGTAACACTGCTTAGGATGGGACTTCAAAAGAGATTGCAGCACACAGAGATTAGCCACTGAGATTTCCCAAAGGGGGCAGGAAATTACAAAATACAGAACCAGAATCTTAGGTGTGGTGAGATTTGGATTGATGTGGGACCGAGGCATGAAAATATAGGTAAAAGAATATTCTATTGACATAGTAAAAATGTAATTAAAAGCAAATAGAGAAGCATTAAAATGCTTTAAAATTTAAAATGTTTGTACAGACACCAACAGATATTTGGAAAGGTTCAAGTGGAGAGAGAAGGAGAAAGGAGTAGGAAGAATGTAGTATTCAAAATTACTATCTTGGTTCATTATTCACCCTGTAGCAGAGGTTTGTCTTACCTTTACAGGATATGGGAAATAAAGGGGATATATTAATTGATTTTTTTTGAATGTATCCCTTTTAACACGCAGTTGTCAGAAAAGCTGGAGGTTTTGCTTTATTTTTCTTCCCATTGTAGTGTCATGTAGAGAATCAAAAACATTGTAGTAGCTTTTTCTCAGCAAGCCTTGTAAAACACATTTCAACCAGTCAGCAGGAAAAGAAACCCCAAAAGCTCTCTTAGGTGTTACAAAAAGTAGCACCTGAGTGTTACTAAGCACTAATAAGTGCTAACAGAGGGAGTTTTCCAGGAGCAAAGTGTGGGAGACTGAGGCCAAGTCTGAATGAGAGGGAAACCTCCCCTTTTGCAGTATCACCTGTACCACATTTGCATTTAGATACAAGTGCAGGTCTAGGTTTGCTCAGGCAGTTCTGTTGTCTGCAGAGAATTTTTTTTTGTCAGTTTAGCAGATATATTAAGCTTAAGATATGCTTTCTGGGTCCTCCATGGGTTTCTCAAATCCTAGAACTGACACGTGAGACCACAGATACAAGAGCAGCACACGTGCGTGAGCGTGACTCTGTCCCCGGGGGAAGTCACATCCATGACAGAGCCACCCTGTGCTTCCCCTTGGCCAAAGAACCTGCAGTTCCAAGGGGACTATGGCTGTATTTTGTCACAGAATCTTAAAATATTTTGTGTTGGAAGAGACCTTGAAGGTCACCTTCCACCAGACCAGGTTGCTCAGGGAGGAGCAGCGCTCTCGTATTTGCCCAATGCACAGCAGCAGATGTTACCTGTGGAGGGTTGTGCATCTATTAACACAGAGTAAGGTGAGTCTGTGCTGATATCTGTGGCTAAAACCAAGTGGGAAAGCACTATTATGCTGTCTGAAGGGAGATGAAGCAGTACAAGTAGCATTTGGATGTGTACATTTTCATAGCGTTCATAATTTTCCATTTGGGAAGTTGAAAAAAGTAGCGCTTGGAATAACTTAGAATATTTTTATTGTCAAAAAGAATCATAGAATTTAAGCCACACAGATGAAGAAAGCAATTAACAGCAGAGAAAAAAAGACAAAGGGCATCCACTTCCAGTGAATGTGAAAAAACTTAGTTTGTGCTGAGGTTTTTTATAATAAAGAGGCTTAATTATGAGGCTTTGTAAGACAGCATTTAGACTATTGTTTCTTCCTGAGGTCTGTCTTGTATTTCTTGGTTAATCATGAAGTTACTTTTCCCAAGGTCACCAAAAAATGCAGAAAATGTCAAAGCTTAGCATAAATGACTGAAAAGAAATGTATTCACTGGTGTTTCCTGGAAGAAAGGATTTAGCTAAAACAAGAATAAGAAAAAATATACTGCATAATAACACTGCTGTAATATTTTGGTGCAGGAAGGTAGAGAAAAGGATGTTGAACACTTTTCCCAGTAACAAAACTATTAAAAACTGATCACTGATGACCTGAACACATTTTTTTTTTTTTTTTGCAAAATAGTGCAGAAATAAACAGCGTATCATTAACCTTCTTAAGGTTTGGGGTTTTTTTGCAAATCAGACAGATGGTGGATATAATGATCTCACTTTTCAGTATTCAAAATGTATGCAGGCTTGGTGAAGAGGAATGCACAGTGACATGAGAAATTTTTAAACCATTTCTGCCACACTTTCATGTGGCCTCAAGCAAACCGTTTCATCACTCACCTGTTTTCCATTCTCCAGATGGAAATGCAAAAATATTTGTACCTCACAGGTGAGTTGTGTTGTAAAGTCATTCATTTCTAAGATATACTCACACACACAGGAGTGCTGTAAGAACAGTAATAAATACAGGAAATGTTGAAGCCAGGAAAGAATTGAGGCTCAAAAGGCAGGGAAAACAAGAGTGCTCAACTCACTTCTGTGCCTCTGAAAATTCCTCCAATGGTTCTAGCTCAGACCTCAGAAGTCCCTGAGTCTACATAACCCTATACATTGCATTTAGTATTAAATTTGCACAGTACTTGAATCTTTGACTTTATTTCCCCCTGCTCAGCCCTTAAATGCTGCCCAAAGCTTGTTTCTGACCACGCAGGGAGAATTATGCTTAAATCACTTTGTGTTAAGCCTAGGTTCAGTACTTAGATATATTTCCCTCCTGCTATTCCACTTCTGTCATGTGATGCCAGTATGTTCTGGATAATCTCAAGCAGTTTACTGGCATACAGGTTTATTTTCTCATTTCTGTTACATATCTGTTCAGTTTCCTGTTTTCTGAACTCTAGAAATTAATTTTAGCATAGTTGTATCACGTCTTGCATTCACAGAACCTGACTCATTTCTGGTACCATCTGTTGCACACTTGGAATCTTTGCATTGTGCTGCCTAAAATCTGATAGTCAGAAACAGCCACATTACTCCCAGTATTGCTTCATATGTACTTATCAGGCCCAGAGGCCTGCCAGGTAGTGTTAGATTTCCTATTCTCCTACAAAATGCATGGTACCATATTGTTTTTTAAAATGCATATGGAGGGGTTTTTTTCTCTAACTTTGATATTGAGCATAGACTTATTAACAGGGCATTAATTACAGCAGCATTTTTGATGACTTTGTAATTCAAAATTCAAAATAATGGCTTGCAAAGGGCATAGCTCAATATTCTTAGGAAAAGGCTTTCAATCCCAAATGCAGTTAAGTGCAGAATTTAAAAAGCAACTTGTTTATTGCAATGCTGTGTTCACTGTGTTTACAAAGTCTATCAAATATTCATGGGGTAATGGGTTCTCTTCTTTCAAATGTGGAATTTTCTCTTTTGCTTTGCTGCAGAAGAGCAGTGCAACTTGCATGATCTCCTGCCATGGTTTGTACAAAGACCTGTGTCAGCAGTGGAGGTTTTTCCAGTTCAGTGGGGCTTATATGGGTGATTGGAACATTGGAACAGGATTCTTATTTGTCTTTCCAAGTCACCATCATACCTGGCAGAGCTGGGATTTCCTGAAGATGGCAGAGCACCTGCCTGCCATGGCAAGGGGGCAGTGAATTCCTTGTTTTGCTTTTTTTTTTTTTCGCTTGTTGTAGAACCCCAGAACCACTTTGCCTATAATAATTTGAATTGTTGTAAATCCAGTTCAGTTTTCAGTGCAGAATTCTCAAGGAATACTGGCAATCTTCTTTTTAATATATGCTCCCTCCAAAGAAACAGCACAAAGCTGCCTGATGTACATTTCTCAGCTTTATTCCAAATCCCCTAACAAAACAAGGAGCACAAGTCCTACTCAACTGCTCCAGTAACTCTTAGCCTCAAGGATCTGAGAGTTTTACACTAAACCAAATTTTGCATAAAGGACATCCAGCCTTAGTCTTACTCTTAACAAAGAGCATGGGAAAATCCCATTTTGACCATACTCATCCTGCTGCTGGAATAACTGTTGGGAACAGGCAGCAAGTAGTCAATCCCTTTTCCTCTTGCAGACACCTCTAACCACTGCCTAGGGAAAGGATAAGCTACATCCAGTAGTACTCTTATTTCCATTTCTTCTTCCAACCTCCTCTTGTGACCTCTGTTAATCCCTTTCATCCTCCAAAGCCAAAGGAAACCTACATCTAAAGTTGCTCTTATCCTTTAACTCTTCCAAAAGTAAAATGCTGCAACAGCTTCTGAAAAATGCTCTTAATATATGCTTAAGTGCCTGTGATACTTCTGAAATTATCTCAGACATCTGAGTGCTGTGTGAGCTGTTTATTTTTAATAGCAGAATACTGACCTAGGATTGTGGGGTGTGTTTCAGAAAACACAGCAAAACAGAAATTCATCCTTTTACAAAAGGCTACCAAAGGCTTATGGGCCGCGTGATTTCCACTTAGCCTTGTAAAGTAGGGCATAACTGCAACTTGCTTTTGTAATGTGGCCTTGTACTGGCTTTCTGCCTTTTTCATTTTTAGAAAAGACTGTACTTATATTTGTTTGGGGGCATTTTACATAATCAGGGAGTCATGGATTACTAAAACAGATCTGGAATTGTAAATACAACTCCAGGGTTCCAGTGTAAGGGCTCGTCTCACTGAGTGTCAGATTTAACACTAGACACAAAATTTCTGTGATTCTTCTTCACTCTGTCAATCACTGTTGGTAACAAGTAAATAATCTTGTAGCATATTCCTAATACTCATCTAAGTGTGGTTTTCATGGTCTTTTTCTTTTTTAAAAAGGATCATATTTCAAAAGTTGCTGGAGTAACTGCAGTTTTCCTTTCACAGATGCTAATTAACCTTTGACTAACTTAAGTATCAGTAGGTGTGGGAATTTTTGATGTATTAAAAGTAATCGTGATTTTATTCTCATGCATTTGCCCACTGGAAGAGCTTACTATGCTATCAAACCCCAGAAAGAAGAAAGGGGAAATGATTTTATATAGCTGAAAATATTAACTTGCTTATGATAGCATATCCTAAAGTTTAATTAGCTCTTCTGGAATTTTTTTTCTAGGTTGCCTAGCATTCTGCTGCTATGCAGTGGCTTAATCTCTGTTTCTGAGAAGTATTTAAGAAAAAAAAAAATGTGGTTAAGGTATAATTTTACAACTTTGCATTTATTTTTTAGAGAGGTCTACACAGAGCTTTAGGCACCATAATGTATAATTATTAACCTAACTGAAAAGCACCAGCATTGGTAAAATAATTAAAAGGAATCAGCTGGCAAGTCTCTACAGAAGATATCCTTTCTATCCTTTTGCTCAAAGTACATTTTAAGGCTTCTCTGAATTGTCTTCTCTGAAGTGTTTTCAGAAGATCCTGTTCATGTAAGCAGGATGAAGTCAATGATGCTCACAGGAGTTACTTGTGTATTTAAAGCTGCTCAAATGCTTATGTCTTAAATGTTTTGCCACGCTATTACTGTAGCCTTGATTTCCCATCTGTACAACCTGCCTTAGGTACATGAGGTGATTTTCATTTCCTTATTCTACTTTCTATGGGAAACTGCTCAAAGAAATGCCTCCTTTGAGCCTGGATTGTACTGTTTTGAAAAGTTTGTTTTCTTTATAAATTGAAGAGAGAAAAAATCAACAGTTTTAAAACAGCTTGATGGCTTATGATGGTAATAAAACATGCTTTCTCTTAATTTTCAACAGTTCAGATTTCTCTATTAGCAAATAGGCAAGTATGTGATCATTATGGCATTATGTTGAGTGTTCTGCCTAGTGCCATTTTAGGAGCTGAGATTTGCCTCTGATTACAATCTCAACTTCTTTTTCTATTCATTAGAGCTATTAGTCACCCAATTAGTCACCTGATTATCTTAAATTAATGCTATCAATAGATATGTTTTCAGATTTGAGTTTGAAACGTTGTATTTCTGGCGACGCGCTGCGATAATTATTCAAATGCCTTTGTTAGATGGAGGATGACTTGATGCAAAGTGCCCTCATTTTCCTTCCTTGCACTGAAAGCAAGGAAATCCAAAGGTTTTGGATTCTACCAGAATTGTTCTGTACAATTTTACTCACAACAATTTGAGAGGGAAACCTCATCAACTTGTCCTACCAGGCAGTGATTTAAGGAATCCGTGTTGTTCACTGCCTAATCAGGATGGGCTTTAGGAGGAATTTCTTCAGAGAAAGGAACAGGCTGCCCAGGGAGGTGGTGGAGTCACAGTCCCTGGAGGTGTTCAAGGACAGACTGGGCCTGGATTCAGTGCCATAGTCTGGCAGGATGGTGCTCAGTCAAAGGTTGGACTCGGCCATCTCAGAGGTCTTTTCCACCCTAATTATTTCTGTGGTTCTGTCATGATCAGATGCAGTCACATCCATGCACGTTTTTCCTCCTTATTCTGCCCACCCTGCCTGCCCCACGTGTCTCCTCCTGACACAAAACCAGGTAAACACAGGTTTACAGAACCCAAAGGAGAGAGAGCAGATGTGCTGCAGGGCACCTGAGCCATTCCCATTGCCCAGAGCCAGGCAAGTGCCTGCTTTAATGGAGCTGCTATCTTGTCTGCAGCAGGGGCTGCCCAGTGACATGCCATGGTTTATCTGTTCTACAAAATGTTAAATTGGGAAAATCTGTTACAGTCAATATTTGCCTCCTTAGAGAATATCTTATTTCTGTGCTTCATCAACCGAAATCATGAAAGCAGTAAGGAAGATGGAGCTGTTAACATTGGCATCCATTCTTCTTCTGGGAAGATATTTGTGTTTTAAGAATGATTTCTATGTTATACAGCTTACTAGTCTAGTAAGAAACTTGGATACGTATTTACAGACATTCATTGTGACTCATCAAGTAAATCACACTCATTTTCCAAATTAGTACTGCATGCCTATCAAATATGTACTTTCCAGACAGCTGTGGTCCATTAAATATATCATTTTCTTCTTAAGAAAATTAAAATTCAAAGTTGAAATTAAACTTTGGGGAAAATTTTTAGCAAAATTAAATTGGAACATTTTTTCAAGTGAGAAATTTTATGAGGAGGATATGAAAGGACAGGTTATCTCAGCCTGAGCAAGTGGGTGTAACAAGACAGATGTAAATGTAACCTCTTGCTGCCAAAGTGATATAGGTTTCTAGATATATTGTTTTTCCTTCACAGGTAATGTTATTTTTACTTTGAAGGATGATGGGAGGAGAGGATCTTTATTTCAAGCTTGAAACCCAAAATAGACTCTGCAGTTTAATATTTGACATAATAGATATGACAGATGCAACTAGTTGGAAGACTTTAAATGTTCTGTGAATTTTGCATATGACACACACTGATTTGAATCACCCATCTGTGCTTTCAATGACGTGCACTAATTGCTCAAAACAATAGAATATCAGACTATTATATAGGTGCGATGCTACACAGTGCACTCATTTTAGTGAGAGTTTATATTCAGTTCTTTCTGTCTGCGTGAAATGAACTCCACAGAAAAAAAATTAACAATGAGCTAACTAATTTTATGAAACTGTAGAACTGATTGCGGCAAGAAATGAAGTAAAATAGTGTTTCCTGTGGAGGGTGTGCACCCCTCACCACCCATTTCTGTGTGGTTCTCATTTCTGGAAGCTGGAAGTGGGATTTAGCTGCTGATTAAGACATCGTCATGTGGCTGTGTGCGTGTGACAACAGCCACCCCCAGGAGCTGGGGAGTGGTGGTGTGGGTGTGCCCCAGTGGTCCTGCTGCCAGCAGCTGCAGGCATCTGCAGGGAGGTGTTTGTGGTGTGGGCTGTGCTGGCTGGGCTTGGTAAAGTCCTCATCAACGTGGTCCTTGCTTATTTAGCTAGCATGTGGGGAGCTACATTTAGTGTTTATAGCTTGGGTGTGTCACAGCAGAACTAATGAAGTGCCAGAGCATTCTGCTCCCATTGTGACGTGGATTTCATTGTTCATCCCTGGTTCCAGTGGAAGGCCCAGGGAAGGGCACCTTAGAAAACAAAGGATGCACTGACACTGCTGAGAATGATGCGTTTCATTGCAGCATTTATTAGGTTTTTTGAGTAGTTGTAAGCCAACTCTTGTGGTGTTTGTCTCAGCCCTTAACAGAGTTACAATCCAGTGGAATTTAAAGTTCTGTGTGTGTTATTCAGAGTAGAGGGCCAGCTCAGGTGGGATTTGCACCGATGTCAGTCACACATCTGGTTTGGGGAAGCAGATTCTTGCAAGGAAGGGTTACAGCTGGCTGAAATCCACAGCCAGCTGGAAATCTGCCAAAGCTGCTCTTACTGATGTCATTAAAGGGTTGGGATGGAGTCGGAGGGTGAAGTGAATGGGAAGGAGAGTGGCCAAGGAAGAGCCCTGAAACCTCTGCGAGAGCAGCTGCAAGCTGAGGACATGGCCCAGCTCAGCATGCAAGCACCTTGTCCAAACCCACAGAGAATCATGGCTTTATGTAAAAATGCTTTTAATTTACAAACAATACTAATTGCAAAGTTGGTTTATTGCTTTATATTGAAATATAAAACAACTCTAATTTTTTGCACTTTCTGACAGTACAAAACTATTAAATTTCTTCTTGTCCATTTCTACAAACCACGTAGAAGTAGACAAAACTCTTTGTCTATTCTACAAACCTTTCAACACAAAGAGCCTTACTGGATATTATTGATCAGTAATGCTGGCTGGTGTGTTTTCTAGGAAATCAGGTTTCACCAGTAAAAGACAAGTAAACACAGTTTATTATTTATTTTGGGAGAGCTGATATCAGTAAACAGTTCCTTTTTTTTTTGCTTTCAAATATTCAGTCTGCATCTAGTCTTTCTCCAGCAGATATACATAAACTGTGCACAGAAAATCCCAGGAGAAAGAGAATTATTTTTTAACTCTCACTTTAGCAAAAAAATGTAGAAGTCATCTATGCCGACATACGTTTCTAAAACTTTCTCCTACATTTAAATCACAATGTTAATATACACTCAGTGCATGTATATCTCTGAAGACATGAGTTAAAAGCTCTCAGAAACAATTGAAGTTAATTGGATTGTTCCCATTTGTCTACATTAAATACCCTGCATTTACAGTTCAGTTAATAATCCCTTAGCTAAAGAGCTGGAATGAATCTGTCTAACACTGCCAAACATTATTGAATCCACAATGCTAACAAACTAACTAACTGTACAGGAAAACTGTACAGGAATTCTGCCTCCTACTATGGAAACTACTCATTACTGCTGTGGAAGTGAAAATGAGAACCAAGATTGCTTTTGCTTCTGGACCCAGCAGCACAGACAATCTTTGCTGCCCCATAGGAGCAGGCCATCACTGTCTGTTACAGGGACAATCTTCACTGCCCTCAGTGGTTTTGGTAGTTTGATAGTCTAAAGTATAGTCCTGGTGCCAGTAGTTTGCTGTGCTTGCTGTAGGCATTCATTGTACCCAGCAGGATGGAGCTCGGATACTGTGATATTTTATTTACTAACTTTGGCTGACTTGGAAAAGGATCATAAGGGCTGTTTGCTCAAATAGTCTTAAAAATATTCCTCACAGATTTTTTCTTTTACATTCTAAACCGAAGATGCCATTGGCCACTCTAAACAAAACAACCTTAACAATTATCACTGAAGAGTTCAAGTGGTTATAAAGTAACTGCTGTAGTCCTTGCAAAATGCCCTGTTTAATTTAGCTAGTGCTTTTGTTACCAAAAGGACCCGTGCATGAAACCTTGGACCATCATTATAATTTAGTAGTGCATACTCTTTATTTAATTTATCAATATTTGTTAGGTAATAGAAAGTACATTTTACCCCACTAGTCAGTGTGAAACCCCTGGTAACTGTACTTGTACTGTGATCCTAAGCAAGCTGACTTCCAGAAGGAAAGTAAACAAAAACAGAAGTGAGAGTACCTTTTGTCCAATGCTGAGAAATGTTATGCATTTATCTGCTCTGCATTTTATTGCTTTCCTTCAGAGAGCAGGGTTATTGTCAGCAGATAAGTAATTAGAAATGTCATATTGTCCCAAACCTGTCAAATCTCACCTTGTGAGGCTGTTGTGAAAATGGAAGCAAGGGCTACTCTGACATTTTGCTTTTAAATTTGCTATGCTTTTTGTAAATAATATATTGTAGTTCTAGACCTGACATTTTTTTAGATCTGTTTCATTTTGATGATCATTTTCTATCTACCAGCTTCTGTGTTAAGATACTCAATTATTAAACAGGAAGCATGAAGGCAAAGTTTCTACCAGAAGGGTTTGGAGCCTTCTGTCCATGTAGGAGTTGACAGTAGCTGTGTAAATATGTGGTCCCAAGTATCACTGCCTGTCTGGGAGTTCTGCTAGATCAGAAGTGATGTGCTGATTTCCTTTCATGCTGCATTCAGTATAAGGATTTTTTTTCTATTCTTTTGGGAATCCTTAATATAACATGCAGAGCAAGTCAACTGTACTTTCAAAACAGGTACTGTGCTAACACTGAAAACATGTCAAAATGAAAATGATTTTTCTTATGACAAGTATTTGATCCCACTAATCTTCAAGTGCTGGCTGTGCTGTTCTGGATTTGTGACTGCTCCATTGCTGAGATGTTTTGAGATTGCCTACCTAAAATTATGCTCTTCTAAAAATACAGAATGTAAATATGAGAAGATAAGTGGGGCCAGGCACTTTCCTTCTGACAGCCTTTTACATAAATGCTGTCCCCTCAGCTCTCTCATCGCCATTTCTCAGAGCTATGCACTTTGATTCTGTCAAAAGGTGTGGTAGTGAGAGCAGATATAATTATGTTTCTAAAAGCTGGTGATCACAGTCCAAATAAATGGACTTAAAGGATGCTTTGAAAGCATCAAATAGCAGAGAAATATTTGACTAGAAGTATCTTTGTTCTTTCTAAGATCCAAGTTAATGGAAAGACTGTAGTTCTGAACACCAGGTTGTCAGTATCAGTATTAATTTCTTTAATGTGTTTCTGTTCCAGTGTTGCTCAGAGCTTCAGAAGTGTAGGAAGAAATCCCTGTGTAAAAAAGGCACATAGGAGAGCCTGCTTGTCTATATGTGTACACATATGTTTATGTAGCCATATATAACTAAAAGGAAATCCTCCACCTCCACCTTTCAGGAAGAAACTGGGTTGGGTGAATGTTTTCCAAAGCATTTGAACGTGACTGTACATGCAAATATAGGAAATATATCACAAGTGCTATTTCTGCCCTTGAGATCACAGGAGACCAACAAGGAACAGCCCTGGGACTTAGGTGCCAGCATCAGCATTAGATTGGGAAGCTCTGGCCGGTGCTGGAGACGAGCCTTCACATTTAATGCCAGGAGGGTGCAGTTCTGCCTGGTTTAACCTGCTGGGAATGACTCAGAATACACGACCTCCACCTTGGTTTATCTCTATACAATCAGATTTTCTTTATGCTACTCAAAATGTGGCAGTGATTCAGAGTTAGCACAAGGGCATTGAGAGGGTGATCAGTAAGAGCTTTACCTCTAAACTCCCTGCCCCTCTGTCTGCTGAGCATTTGTGAGGACAGGGTTGGATTACAGTCAGCTGTACAAGACAAGTTTCTTCTCCCCTTTGCCACTCTTCTGAAGAAATTCAGCTCTGTGAGGCAGCTGGATTAGTTTTACTGATAGCGGCTCAATCAGAAAATGGAGAAAATGAGACTTGCATATCATTCCTGATGTCTGTGGTTGCAGGAGTGTGAGTTTCTAGGTTGTAAAACACTGCACAGGTTGCAGTGAGTTACACAGAGCTCCAAGCATGTGCCTCGAAACCAGATGACACAAAGTGCATTGGGAAGAGGGGTGGGAGGACTTACTTCATTCCAAACTCTATGTGAAAATATTATGCACAATTAACTTCATTTTCTCTGCAATGTTCAATTACATGGTTACATGAAGACCAATTTTGCTCTGCTGTTTGGGCTGTGAAACTGGGCCTTGAGAGAGCTGGGCTGCATGCTCAGCTGTGCCATAAACAAACCCACAGAGCTGCTGTAGCACCAGCCCTTGCAGTTAGCAGAATCAGTCAGGAAGAAGGTTTTTTCCAGCAGCCAAGGTTGTCCCTAGCAGAGGAAATTACTTGTGCAGGAATCTCAAAGTGATCTCACCTGTCTAGACTGCTGTTCTGGGATCTTCCCTTTGCAGAGAGAGAGATTTGGGGACAAGATTAGAAAATTTATTTATCCAGTTGTTGTTTTGGGCTGAGAACAGAAGGTAACAATGAAATAAAAGTGAAATAATATATATTTTTAATGTTATTTTTGCATATAAGTCAAGAGACAGCAGAGAATACTTTTTCATAGTGTAGCTTATTGCTGTAGATGACCCACCCTACCTGTCTGAATCAAGATAACACAAATTCCCCCAAAAAGCTGAAAAAAAAAAATGGAACAAACCTTACCAGTTCACCTAAATTGATGGTATTTTTTTCAGCTGTGTCTTTGTATGTCCTTATATAAAGGATGCACTCACTGCATCCTGACTTGCATTTATTACAACAATTCTAGAGAGATCTTTAAGGGAAAGTGAAGATTAATGTTGATATGTTAATGGCACTTGTAAATCTTCCTATGGGAATTGAAAATTTGGATCTCAAAATTACAGATCTTTAGTTCTATCGCATGAGCTAAATAGGATCAATTTTTATAAGCTTGTAATCTAAAACAAGTTCATATCTTCTTTAAAATTAGAAAGCAATTTGATTATGAGAGCTGTGGAAAATGCATACAGAATTTTATTTGTATGTACACAGACTAAGAAGCAATGCATTTATAAAAAGATAATTTAATTTCATTGCAGAGCTTCGGTGGTATGTTCAAGAGATTGAAATTCTATTTGTTGATTAGATTTATCCACAGAATAACAGAGGGAAGCCAGAAATTTGGGATGCTCCTCTCTATCTTTTACTCCTGAGCTGACCTCCTGGCCCAGATGCAAATAGAGCAGCTCTGTTAATGGTAGTGAATCTGTCTTAATATTATTGGATTTAGCCTGTTGACTTCAGAGAACTTACTCAGAGGCTTAAAGTTAAGCATGTCCATAGGTCTTCATTAGGGTCCGGATTGTAGTCATTGCCTGTAGAGAGAGAGAACTGATTCATGATCTCAAAGCTCAGGTGGTGGCACAGCCACGTAATGCTGCATTCAGTTCCTCGCAGCAGTGTGTCCCCCTGGACTATGAGTGTCTGTAGAACAACGTGGATTATTAATGCAAACAGAATGGTAAAATCTGTATCAGCTTGTGACATCAGCATGTGAGGTGGCACTGGAGTCGTAAATGCTGATGTTAATGCCAATATAACAGCTTACAACTTCCATTTTTCATGTCTCTTACCCACCCACCCCTCAGCTGTGCAGCACTCCAGCTGCAGTGCTCCTGGATAAAGGCATGGGCTTCCTTTCTCTGTGCCAGCCTTGGCCAGCAGAGTCTTGGTCCCTTTGAAACCTTCTTTTTCTCGTGTCTTGTTCTGATGGTTAGGTCACCCACTCCTTTATCCTGAGTGTCTGTTTCATTCCTTACTTCCACTGGGAAAAAAAAAAAAAGGAAAAAAAGTGAATTAATGTCACTCCTCTTTCCCCTCTCTAGCATATTTTGTTCTCCACTGGCTAGAGCCAGAGTCGGAGTGTCTCAGAAATTATGATGTGTAGAATAACTCCCAGGGCTTTGGCTCTTCCCAATAGCTTCTCCCTGTCCTAGAAGCACCCTATCCATGAGCTGTGTGCTCATCCCAAGCCTGTCAGGACTAGCAGGCAGCTCACCCAGGAAATCCCCAGGGCTGACCTTGTCCCCTGTGTGGATGGGCCTCCCTCACCCTCCCACCTGCCCTCATCCTGCCTGCTTTCCCTGGGATGCTGCTCGGCTCCATGCAAGGCATATCATGGAAGCAAAAGCCCCTGGAGGTGGAATTGCATTTATAGAGTGACCTATTTTGCAGGGAATGGGATTTACCAAGGGTCTGTTCTCAGGACATGTGAACGTAAAGTGCCTGTGCCTCTGAGAATGCAGAGAATTTCAGGCTGCATCTAAAATGGGAAGCAGAAGAGTGAAACTCTCCCTACATTCCCAGATTCTAATCTTATTTAAATTCACACATATCTAGCATGCAGTAATGAAACTCCTTCAGATTTAAGGGAAATCAAGATCCAGCCAGTGTGATTAATCTTGTGAATAAAAAGGTTTGGGATTAGATATTCTTTCTGTGTGACACTTCAGCAATATGCTGTTATAAAAGGCACAGCAGGAGTTAGTCTTGAAGTGTCAGAATAGCTTCTTTAGTGACAAAGCATTTATACATGTAAATTTTCAAAGAAAGTTGGCAACCCTTTTGTGGGTTCAATTTGTACCTGTCACTCACTTGCAGATGCAAATTTGAGTTACTTGCAGCTCTAATTACAGAGCTTGATTGTCATCACAAATCAGGTAGTGAGATGTGAAACTACTGAGGTTTGTGCCATCATTTGTTGTTAAAACATGAATGCAAATGTAGCCATCAAAAAGCAAAGTCGGCCAGGGCTTTGCCCTGCTGATAAGTATGAATATTACAAATAAGTGCAATATGGAAATAAAAGGAATTTAATGAGTTGGGGTGTGTGTGAATAACAAGGAAAGGTGTGAGTGTGTGATGAAATCAGGACAGTAAAAAGGGAAATAAGAAAGAAATTAAAATATCGTTTTGTCTGTTGCAGCAAAGTATGACAAAAGAAGAGGTTTTTTTTCATTTAAGTGTTTCTTAGACCCAGCTGCCTTTTGTACCTTCCAAATTTGTCTTCTCTAAGGAATCTTAGTTCTTTTATTTTTGCTGAGAAGTTTCTAATTTTCACGTGAAAGAAGATGACTTTATAAAGTTATTCATCAAATAATTATTGTGCTGTAACTTTTTCTTCTGTCATTACAATTATATATATGCATGTATAGAGAGAGTTATATTTCAATCTCAACATATAAGAATTTGATTTTTCTTCACAGAAAATGTTGAGGTGTGAAGATTGTTAATTATAACCCTTTATTAATTTCTTTTAAATTAAAAACTGGAGATACGTACAACATGTTAGTTTGCCTCAGCTAACATCTGCTAGACAGTGATAATTCAACACAAGTTTGTTTGTTTTTTTTAGTTGGAGAATCTGTTGCACAAAAATGATGGTAGAAATAACAAAGAATTGATTATTTTATATTTGGAACCAAAGGTAGAGTCTAAAAGGATTAGGTAATTTCACTTCACAGATTTTCAATGCTTAATTAAGAAATGGGCTAATGAAGAAAAATTAGCAGTAGCTGGTTGGGGGCATTTAGATAAGTTTGAAGATAAATATGTAATATCACATTCCACAGGGTTGCTACCCACTTGGTGAGTTTTTCTACAAGTATAATTTCAGCAGTCACCCTCAGTCTTGTCACTTCCCCTTTCCATCGAGCAGACACCTTACCTGAAAGAATAATTTTTGCTATGGTGATTTCTAAATTACTGGATCCACAGAGCCTACTTAACCTGATGTAAAAGGTCCTTTTTCCTTCCCACTTCCCTCATTACCGAAGGAGAACATTTTGGCCCGAACAATGGCTGTATACACCAGCACTGATTTATTAAGTTGAGAGGATTTGCACTGTTGTTTTACAAAATGGTGTCAACTTGCAGCATGACTTTATTTGATGATGAATAGCTTTCCCAGGCCAAAGAGCTAATGACACCCAGAGCTTCCGTGCCTCCCGCACTCCTGCGGTCCGAAAGGCCACGGATAATTTCTGCAGAATCAAACCCATAAAGAGAGAATTTATAATCAGCTTTAGTGTATTTGGGAGCTAAAGTACCTTAGTCCTTCATCAAAGGGAATGATAAAAACCAGAGTTAATATGACTGGATTTAATTATTTCTGAGTGCATAATTACTCTTCAGCTAACCGGACAGGAGGTCTGTCATTTCTCTTACTCTGAGCAGAGAAAAAGCATCTGCAAGCACACAAGTCACTATCAAGATCTAAAAATGCCTCATGTTAGTGCCTTAGCATTGATTGCAATACAAATAGAATAAATATTTGAATAATAATTTAAATAATTCAAGAACTATTTTTAAATTAAATGAGTATAGGCTTGCCTCCTGCACACAGAGTTTCTTTAGCTTTTGTAGCGAGACTATTCCTTGCCTTTAGGAAACGTAAAATGCAGTAATCACTTTTCCCCTTTTTTAAAGTGACTTAGAGGTCTAATTTCCCATTAGCATTAATGAGAGTTATGGATATGCACCAACATGAGACTAAATGAGACTAAACCTTAGAGAGCCTTTTGATAAGTAAATCATCTTTGCATTTTAGAGGCTTTAGTATCCTATTTTTCCCCCATTAGTTATGGTACCTGATTACTTTGTTGATATTTAATATTTATTACATAAACTTCAGCTAAAATTTAGGCTGGCACACTAAGGCAGCACTATCTGTTTGAAGGCTTGTGAGTTAAACATAGTAAAATCCTTTTTTTTTATAATGGATGCCCATTTTTGAAAGTGAAATGCTCAAAAAGTAAGATTAATTGGGCCTTCACAAAGGTGAAGAGAAGGCTACAGTAGAACAGCAATGAAAAGTAACTGTGGAGAAAAGACGTCTGGCAATCATAGTTTTGTAAAATATTCCTTTTTGTTTCATTGGCTCGTAGTCCATTATGGCTTAGTATTAATGTTCTTGAGATTAGTTTCTGTTACCTGAAAGGAATATTAAAATGATGGAAGAACCCTAAAATATCATATATTGAATGAACAGTCAGTGCTAAAGAAATAAACCTTGTTGGGGGATATATTTTATTTACAAAATCATAAACTATCTGTAGAATATTAATTGAAAGCTGCAGAAAATATCTAAAAAGTATACACCTACTAAGCAATTTTAGTTCTGATTTATTTTTACTTAAAAAGGCTATTGCTGCTACATTTTGCAGGTTCTTGCCAAAAGATTTTATTCTGTTTATCTGCTTGTGATTTCGGCGTGTTTTCCTGTGTGAGACTCAAAACATCAATCTTTCTTTATGATCATCCAGACGAAAAGAGGCTGTTAGTAATCAGTTATCTGGAGAATCAGAAGCAAAAGCCATTTCTTACTGATTTTAGAATGGGAGCTCTTGCTGAAAGGGGTGGAATTCTAATCCAGAGATTCTCTTAATACTGCTTTCATGACTTCAGAAAGTGTCTTCAGCATCTGTGTGTGAAACAGGCAGCACAGAGCACAACAGAGCTCCAGGCTGAACCCCTTGATGCTGCCCTTTTGGACAGCCCTGTGCACAGTGGGTCTTGAGCCTATGCTTCTTTTGGGGATTGCCCAGCAATTAAAAAAATATAAATTAATCTTCACAGTCCCCTGTGTGTTTGGATAAAATATGAGGAGGTTCATGCCTGCTACGTGAGGGCCCAACTCTGCTTTGGTTTCTTGGACTCAGAGCATTATAGTTCCAGGAAGCAGAAAATCTCTCTGAAGATGTAATAAATGCTGTCCATTATACTTGCAGACCGGAGTGAACTTGTGGAAGAAACAATCTCTGGTGTGTTTCTCAGGCTCTGTGAGTGGTGCCTGGTGGCTCTGCCACGTGTCTCCACAGGGATGAGTCCCCCTGCTTGGGGCATGTGGCGAGCAGAGCCCTTGGATTGTGAAACAGATCTATGGCTGTATTAAAAAAACATGTTTAATTTATGACAACTCAAAAATAGGTCAGCCCCTTTGCAAAAAGGAATTGTCAAGCACTGGAACAGGCTGCCCAGGGAAGTGGTTGAGTCACCATCCCTGGAGGTATTTAAAAGTGTGAGTGTGGCTCCTGGGGACACAGGACCCCAGGAGGTGGTCACCTCGGCAGTGCTGGGTTAATGCCTGAGCTAGATCTTAAGGGTCTTTTCCAACCTAAACAATTCTATGATTTTAAGGAAGACGGNCCTTTCTCAGTTTCTACATTCAAAAATCTTTCTGCCAAGCACACATACCTGTGAGACTCTTTTGTCATACTTTCATCCATCCCAACAATGGTCTAATTTTTTTTTTTAATGTTTTTCAGAGAACCTCGGAACTGTATAAACATGAAAATTGTCCAGGTTATATTTAAAGCTAGCCCCAGTCATGCTTTACATATTGTAAAATCAGAAATGGTATGAGACCAGACATGTACATTGAGATGGTTGATGCACTTTGTAATTGAAGTTGAGATCTGGAACCATGATCTACACAAAATACCTGCCAAAGGCCATCTATTAAAAAAAAATGTAACATACACGGTCTTGGTTTCATCTAGAAAATAAATTGCCCATCTCTATGCAAGTTATTTGGGGAAATGTGTGTTGTTTGCCTTTCCAGATGCCACTTTATCCCTTTCTAGTGACTTTTAAAATTCAGATTATAAGAAACTACTAAGAACATGTGTGTGTGTGCATATATAAATATACATATCCTTGCCTGCGTCTGGATGTGGTGTACACAGCTCTTACCATTCTTAAATTCACTCCTCCTGTTCTCTATGCTGAAAAACCATCATGAAATTATTGTAATTCTTTGCATAGAGTTTTTATTTTTCTGATCTTATTCTTTCAGAAGTAAAGTTGTTATGGTATGAAAATGCTGGGCAGAGGGATATTTGAATGTGTGTGTTTGGATCAGGGCACATTATTCAGATAGCAAATATTGCAAAGATTATATCCAGGGCTTGCAGTAGGAAAAATTCACATCACCAAGGCTTTCAGCTGAAGAGAGTGATTGTTACAGGTGTGATTATAAAAATGCTTGTGTTTTATTTATGATGTATAATTCTAGTGTTCTGTATTTAGAATGAGTTAAAAAAAACTATACTCCTGACTGATGCAGGAATTAAGGTATTGAGCTTTGGCTTTCAATAATACAGTCCAGTTCCTACATTTACAGTTAAAGTCTCATGGTACTTCATGGTTTTTTTTCTGTTTCTTAAACCCATGCACCTGGTAAAAACATTTATGATTTTGTTTAAAAAAATGCTTCACTCAAATACATGGTATTTTGCCTAAAAAAGACAAGTTTAATGCTGAATGACTAATATCCTGTAAAATAACAGAGAGCTTTTAAAATACAAATGTTTTAATACTCCACAGTGCTTAGATTTAATGCATGTCTCTTGCCTACATCTACTGCAAATATCAACACATACTGTTCATCTCTTTTTTTGTTGTTGTTTTTGTCTATTGCTATTTTATGCATGAAGAAGTTCTTGTTTTCTACTCTGTGCTTGGCTGGCTTTTTCTTTTTTTGTTACTTAGCCCTGTGTTCCTACTGATTGCTTTTTCGCATGCAAATTACAGAATGTCATGGAAATGAGAGAGCTCTGAAAAAAAGGAAAGATAATGCTGAGTTCCAACTGTCTTTTGTTTGTGCGTAAGTGTGTACAGTATATGACGTGGAAATATTTTCAGAATGGCCTTTGACTTTCCTTCTGGTGTATATTTTTATTACTCAGTAAAGGAGTGGGCATTTTTCCCATTGGAAAACATGATAAATCTATAAGTACTTGTTAATAATACAGGTGCTGGGCATAAAGGGATTTTGTCTCATCATCCTTTTGTGGAGACAAGGAATTATGAACCTCGGTGCCTTGCCCAAGCTAAAATTTCAGTTCAATACAACTTTTTTGCATGAAACTCTGGCCCCATTGAAATCAATGGCAAAAGTCATTGTCTTCAGTTGGTCTGGGATTTCACTCTTGTTTCTGGTTTTCATATGGATTTTCATGTTTCTTTACAAATATTTCAGCAGGTAGTCAAAGGTTTCAAGGATATCTACAGTTCTCTTTAAAAGAGAATGTGATGAATGTGTCAAAACCCCCAAAAGTTAAACCTGTGCTTATCTTTATGTAAAGCATGAAAAAAGCATAAAACATGTAGAAATGTGAATTAGCATTTGACAGAAAATATTGTTTTAACCAATTGTCAAGAATTTTATTAGCCACCTTATTGCATCAAATGCAAGAGGTAATTTGGCAGTTCTTGTCTCCACTATTCCTGATAACAGCAACAGGAAAAAACAATTAAATGAAGTGGATAACTACAGTTTATGGTGGGGTATGCTTTTAGTAAACAAGCTCTGATTCTCCATTTAAAAACAATAAAGCACTGGGCACTCTCTGATTCTTGTGCTGGATGTTTCTAATAGCCATACCCCCAAGGGAAGGTTTTGCTGTAATGTTTGAAAAACTTAATGAAAAATGGGTTGTTATAAACTTAAGATTTCCCTCCTTGAAAATGTTTTTCTTGAGACGTCCATGGGAATTTAATATTCACTGTTTTTTTCCTCAGTCTTGTATATTCTTGAATTGTCTTTTTTCCTCCATTTTCTCCGTTCTTAATCCTAGGTCCCCTTACAAAGAAACAGACAGATGATTTAGGTGATAATGACGGTGCTGAAGATGAAGGTATTTTTTGCCGCCAAACTGATTTGCATGACAAGGATCCCTGAAAATCTTTTTTCTCCCCTCTTTTTTTGACTTCTTGTCTTCTTTTGAAGAGTTTTTTTGTTTTTTTTAATTCCCATTTTTGATGTGTTTTGTCTTCTTGCTTGTTGTTATACATATATATTTTTAATTTTTTAAAAGAAAGAATGTCGTTAAGTTCTACGTTTTGATACAAAACAGTAACAATATTTAAAAAGGAGGGTTTTTGTTTTCTTGAAATGGACTTTTGATATGTTGCATCCCACCTTTTGACTGAATTTTGTCCATACTATTTAAACTAACACTCTTTTAAAATTTCTCTGTACACCTTTTTGCATGTTTTCTAACCCTATGTATTTCACCAAGTACAAAGATGTTTCTTTTTTTTCACTGACTGATCTCAGTTTGGTAAACATAGAAAATGTTGTGTTTATAAAAGGAAAAACTTCAGAAAATTCTTTGAAAGTGTCTCTTAAGCAACTGAATTTCCCCAAATGCCAATCCATCTGCATTTATGCTGCAATGAAAAAATATAAATAAATTAAAGGCTACCCCACCTCCCTCCAGAAGGGAGGCAGCATTGCTTGTTGGTGAAGCTCTGTGGAGCTAAACTAAAACTAAAACAACGTGATCTTTTCTGTTTTCTGCAAGCATACAAAGATGCTCTACTTGAGCTGACCCTTAGAAAACCCTATTACCAAGTAAAATCAAAAGTTTGAAATGTCAAGCATATTATTCTGTTCATAACTTACGTCTGTTGATCATGAAGCTATGCAGATTTGATATTTTTTCAGGGCTATGAAAATGGTAACAAGGGGCTCTTTTCTGGGGCAGTCTCGTCCCTTCAAGTAGATGTGCTTCAGAGTTCTGAATCTTAAACACACACTTTGTCTGGTTTATGGCCAGTGAGTAAAAGAAATTACCATATAGGACTAGTAGAGTTGCTGCTTGCTTCTCTCTTAATATTTGCTGTGGCAGGGGAAGTTGGCTAGATACTAGAGATTAAATTTCACTTGTAGGCTGAAAGGCTCTTTATTAAGAAGTTTTTCATCACACAGAACATCAACTACTTAACTTAAACAGAAGCACGCAGTCTTTTCAGAAAAGATTAAGGAAGGCAAATTTGAGCATTTAACTTCTTACCCAATAATTGAGCACAGATTTTATCACAATTTTATGACTGATTTATGATCCTCTACTGGATCTGTATGTTAAGCATATGAATGAAAGCCCACCAGCTGGGCCAAAATTTGCAAGATTTGATGATTTTGATAAATTGGAAATCTCCTTTGAAAGCTCTCCTGTGGTGGCTTAAGCCAGCAGGCAGCTAAACAGCACAGAGCCAGTCACTTACACCTCCCTGGGGGAGAGAATTGGGGAAGGAAATATAAAAGTAAAATTATTAATTGAGATAAAGGCAGTTTGATATGACAGAAATTAAATGAAATAATAGCAATAATCATGATAAAACAATGGATATGCCAAACGTGGTGCACACAGCAATTGCTCATGGCCCCTGACTAAGATGCTCAGCAGCTCCTGAGCAGTGACCCCCAGCCAGCTTCCCCCCAGGTTACATGCTGAGCATGATGCCATGGGATATGGAATGCCTGGAATATCCCTTTGGCTTGTTGGGCTCAGCTGTCCTGGCCCTGTCCCCTCCTAACCTCTCATGCCCCCCCAGCTTACTGCTGGGGGGGTGAGGAGCTGCCTTAGTGTGAGCACTGCTCAGCAACAACTGAAAAATCAGTGTGTTATCAACATTATTCTCACCCTAAGTGCACAAATTAACTCTATCCCAGCTGAAATCAGGCCACATGTTATTCAGAGCTAATTATGACAATTCAGATCCTCCTAGCTTTGTGAAGTCAGGACATTTTTACATCAGTCCATGACAGAATATTGCAAGGGACATTCTTATGAAATCTCAAAAATCTGTGATAGTGTATTAGCCATTACAAAAATTTCTCTGTCTTGTTTTAACAATATGTTTTAAGAAACCATTTGAAATTTGGACCATCCACTCAGTGGGCCTTAATAGCTCTCCTAAATTGCTGTATAATTGCCAAGACAGATGCTGATGACATCAGGTTTATTGAGTCCTTCTCTGCTTAGACAGACTTAAAAGAGACTCCTCAGTTTACTGAAATTCAGCAGAGAGTGGTTGCTGTCAGAAAGTGCTTCAGTAGGTAGGCTCAGATGAGAGGAGGGATCTCAGTCTGCTGAGAGCAAGCGTCCATGTCAGGGAAAACCTGTCTCCCTCTCTGACAATTGCAGGAGAGAGAAGAAGGGCTGTAAGAACAGAGCAGTCAAACTAGAGGGGAAGAAGCACATTTACAACACTAATAAATCTCTGTAATTTATAGGACTGGGATTAATTTTCTCCGGCGTACAAGTGACAGTTTTGTTCTCCTTTCTGTGCCAATAGAAGAGTGCAGGCAGTAATTAGACTTTTACTGCTTCCGAGAGGCACAGAGAGACAGGGAAAATTTAAATTTTTATGATCGCTAGACACTCAAGACTGCTGGGATGTCTGCTGGGTTGATAGAAGCCCTGTCTGCTGAGACCCTGCATTTTCCAGTGGAGGAGCAGGATCAGATGTCCTGCATTTTTGTGAACTTCCTCTTCTGTATTGAAACTCTAGCACTTGTTGCATGTGCAGAACTGAAGAGTTCACAAACTTCTTTGGGTATGAGTAGCAGGAAAGAGAGAGGCCAAGCAAAAGGTCCCCTTAGCTAGCTGGTTTTCTGCCAACCTGTCCTTCAAAGCCTTCACTTTTTGTAGTATGGTAGATTTTAGGCAGTGTTAAATCCTTCAAACAAATAGCTGTGGAAAAAAAAATAAAATAAATGCTGAACTGAATGAATGATGACATTGGAGCATTAGGGAGGGTGGGCTGTACATGGTGCAAAACAGCTGCTATCAGATGTCCAAAGAGTCCATGTTATATGAACAAAGCCCACTGATTTCTAAAATGCCCAGGATGGTCTCTACATCAAAAAATCCAGTTATCTCATGTCTATTTATTGTATTATATCTTTCTGAAGAAAGATCTTCCATAGCAGCTTCTTGTAGCAAATGTCTGGAGAGCATTTTATGTTGTGCCACTCAAATATCTGAGTTAGATTAGAAGATTTCCTTTTAAAACACTGTTCAATAACCCTACTCCCACCAGCTGCTGCATGCCACTACCACAGAATCGTGGTCCAAACCTTGCCAGCACAAGCACTGGAGTCAGTAATGCAACTTGGATCTCTGGTATGTGCTGCAACCAGTAGACCAGGCTTAATTAGATCATTTTTCATTTTTGTTTTCAAAAGACCCAAAGGCAGTAGTGCACATTACCAGCTAATGATCTGCAAATTTGCCGTTTAAAAAATGAAGGTGTTTTCAAATTCCAGGAGTGTGAAAAGTCAGAAATAATATAAATGCCTTTTTTTCCCCAGTCTGGATGCATTAGTCTTTCTGTTTAATCCTTTCATTCCTACACTTCTATTGCTTACCTGTTTTCAGTAAATATTGAACAACTTGAGCAGGCACCAAAAACAAGAGTGGCAAAAGCATTTGCAACCAGTGAGCACTGGGGCTTTCCCTCTTTACAGCAGTGGTGGATTTGCCCATTTGCTGACCTGCAGGTATGCAATATCTACTGTAGATGCAAGATTAACCTTCAAATTGCTCAGCAGTTACACATAGTGTAGCTACCCCAGCCTGGAAACAAGGCTTAGTTTTAAAAATAAAATATTTTAATCTTATTGTCTTGTCTTAGTCTTAGTTTTGGTCAGGTAATAATTTAACTTTAATTTGGCAAAAATTTAATAAATAGCAAAAATCAGTGACCCATGCACCCTTTGCTCCTATCCACTAAAATCCTAAGCACGACCTAAAATATGGCAACACAAATCATTAACCAGCCAATGTACTTTGGGATCAGAACTGCACTTCTAAGTAGTTAGTGTTGTATGAAATATCCATGAAGGATTGCTCACAAATGAATTCTCATCCACTGCTCTGTCATACACACCTTGCCTGGCACATCAATCTGTAAATCTTAAATCCTTATTTAGTCCCCAGTGCTGTTTGAGCATCTCTCAGTTTTTAATAAAGTCAGCCTCAGAGTCCCTCTGCAATACAGGAATGCTGCCATTCCATTTTCAGGAAGGACGAATACAGATGCTAAGTCTGAGGAAGGCAGACACCATGTCTGTTGCTGAGAGTACATGCCTCAGAAGTGGGGTCTGTGCTGTGGTTGATAGATGCTTCTGCTCTTCCCTCCTCCCTTTCAATTTCTCCTGTGGAAAAGGAGACAGATTAGGAACAGATGCTGCTGTTTGCTCACAGGCTGTTACTGTGATGATTCTGACAATTTAGTCTGGTGCTCTGTCTTGTATGGGCTATTGGACTTCACTAACACAAGGAGGTTCTTGGTCCCGAGCATGTTTTAAATCAAAAAAGCCAAACGTCCACTCAAATTTTAAGTTGCTAATGATGCAGAAATCATCTGCAGATCCCTTCTAACACACTGTGGTGCCATTGGTGAGAGGGAGCACATGGCAGAGTTGAGGCTCTCCAAAACCCCCTATCACTCCTTTATCACTAAAATACACTGGGATGCCGAGTTTGGCATTTCATCTGCCTTCAGCTGTTGTGGTAAGAAGGAGGGGGAGCAGCACTCTTTCTGCCTGGCACTGGTTGCACATTTTTGGACTTGGGGGTTCAGCAAACAGCAGAACACGTTTATCTGCCCTGAAAAGCAGCCACATGCTCCAGCCTTGAGTGTAGCCTTTAATGGGAGCCAGCCAGGCTGGGGGAGCACAGATCTGACCACTTTGGGTGAGTTTGCTGACCGATGCACGTAGCCAAATTCACGATTCCTGCTCCTCCTGTCACCCATTCATGTTAGCTCTGTGATTTCCTCTCCAAAGTACAGCTTCCAATGCCACTTGCACATTAAATTGTGCTGATTATATTTTCCCTTTACACACAGACACTCAGTTCAAATTTTTGTGGTGATGTTATTAATACTTGAAAACATGCATGGTAAAATTCTGACACACCTTTAATTTAAGTACCTCTTTAGGGCTTCATTTTACTTTCAGCACTGTCAAGCATTGCTTGTACAGTAGAGTCTGTCAGCTTTTGCATTTCTAACCATCATCCTTTAATAATTTAAAATGACTGCTTACCTGGCTATTGAGGTCCTACTCTAATGGGAGTCTGCTCCAGATGTTTGCTGTAAAAGCTTTGGCCTTTTTCATGCTAGGATAACATTCATATAGTCCTCCATCAGGATCTCAAATAATTTTCAGGTGAAGGTAGTTAAGGGTTTGAGAGTGTACAAAATGATCCCCTGGTTTGACGGATAGGAAAACAAAGGGAGAGAATTCTATTTGTCTGAAGCCTGATGGATGCAGGCTGTATTTTAAAACAGAAAACATAGCTGGAACTCCTTGCAGAAGCTCAATAGTTACTTCAATAGTCTCAGGATATGTAGTTTTATATCTAATTTAAAAACGTGGCATTAATGGATGTTTACATATTAGGACTAAGTGCACTAGTTTATTAAATGGTAGTGCATCTATAAAGCATCTGATGGATTTGGACTGAAAGGTCAAATGCTGTTAAAAGGCTTTAAAATTATTAAGAGTAGCAATGATTGGTACCATGCTCTACTTAAATATTTTCTACAAAAGCTTATGGAAGAGTTACACACATATCCACACACCCACATAACATCCTATGGAGGGCACACACAGTTTTTGTGCTAACCAATCTAAATGTTTTCCACTGTTCTAGTGCTGTTTCATGTTCAAAACCCAAGATCTACTTAACAATCTGCACCAAGCTGTCACAATTTTTTATGCCATCTAGAAATGCAATGCTTGTGACATCAGTGCTAAACTAATTATCTTCTTGTGTGAAGTTGTCTCAAGGTAGGCTTTATTTTTCCTTTCCCGTTTTGGTTGTTCCCTGCAAATTATGCTTGTTAAGTCACATGGCCAATTCACAGCAGTTTTGAATGACTGAAGCTATAATTATATTTTGTTATATATGACAATTGTGACTGATATTCACAGTCAGACCTGGTTCCCTGTTGTGTAATATAACAAACATAGAATACAGCTCAGCCCTGTTCCTAAATTGTCTGTAACGCAATTAAGATGAGACATAAAAAATAGATGCAACAAACATTAGAAAGGTACAGAAGAGAAGCAATAATAGAAATAATTACAAGAAAGTTTATATATATGTAATATAAATAAGGTTATTCTCTCTGCTGTATAGTAAGATCTACTTAGATGTTTTATGAACTAGTAATTTAAAGCCAAACAAATCACAGCACTCAAAAATGGTCTTCTGTGTGACTGAAACCAGAACTGAGTTGAATTTGAGAAGGATTTTTAACAGTGCTATCTTTGCATATGTCTATGAAAAGATGAATGTGACTGTTTTTAATTAAAGCAACACTTAATAAAAAGCAACAAAAGTGCAGAACACAACTAAATTAAATCAGTCTATAAATCTAACCTTGGCAGAAATGCCACATTTACACCTAAAGTCTTCAGGTTCAGAATGAGCTACAAACACAAATAACTATTAATCTGCATCCGTGAGTAATTATTAATCTGCATAAGAAAGTGTAACTACAGTGTCCTGAGATCACTCCAGCGTGTGCATAAAAGGACTGACACCAGTCTTAAGGAAAAAAATGAAAGATGTATCATTTATGGCCAGGTTTTGAAAAGTACCTGAGCACCAAAAATATCAATTATTACCTTCATTAAGTTGGGCACTTAACTTCAATAATCACTTTTGGCATCTTTCTGCCACTTTTGTACCAATGCACAAAAATGTTCTCCTCACAGAGTATTATCTTAATTCTTCCTCCAGTTGAGTTTTAAAGAATGAAAATTTTCATGGAGGAACATTTTAAGGTAGGAATCAATTCTTGATTACAGTCTGATTTTTTTGCTCTCTTCCTTGGATCTTACTGTTTAATAACCTCAGCTGCTAATAACACACGTACTTAAACAACACTCTCCCAGCTGAATATTTGCACCTTTCAAATATTCCTGGCTGTAGACTGCAACTGATATGAAACCTCTGACCAAAATGCAGTGATCTTTCTTTTTTTCTCCATGAAGAGCTCCACAACTTTGTATAACCCACAGTCCAAAGTCCCACCAGCCTCAGCTGAATGCTGCATACTCTGACTGATCACTGCCCAAGACACTCAGATGCACAATTTTTCTTTCGTGGGAGGGATTCCTCTTATGATTGATGATTTTGGCAATGCAGCATGAGGAAAATGAATGCAGCATTCATTCTGTGTGTCATTTGCTCTGACATGGCACAGAGGCAGAGCTGAAAACTGGCCTTCCCTTATCTATCTGATCTGTAATCTTTACAAGGATATTAGTAGTAGAAAATAACAGTACTGTAGAGACAGAAATTACTCAAAGAATAACTTCCTTATATATGAGATTTTATTCATGAATATGCGCTTCCTTTCTCAGATAAAGGACACTTATTATTTTCTAAATATTCCAATATTTTTTTCCAGATATACAGGCCAGTGCTACCAACATTTCATTGCTGTTCACAGTTGGTGCTCTGTAATTCTATGTAATTTTAATTAAAGAAGAATTCTGAGACAGTCTCCCCCTGTGTTACCATCAAGCATACAATTAACTGTGTACAATTTCTGCTGGGAACAGTCACACAGTGATTTCAGATTAATAATTTATTATTGCTTCCATATTTGTATTAAAAAAAAAAAAGGCAGCATAAACTAAGAACAAAGCACCTACTGGAAACAGTATATGAATTTGGAAAGACTTTTTCCTCAGTGTAGATTTTAAACCTGAGAAGCTTATAACTCCATCCTATGGACAGTGAAGATAAATAATCTCTGTAGCTTTACATTCTGAAAGTTGCATGTTGGAAAGCCCTCACTAAAGGCTCAGTCAAGGAGAGCAACACAAGCAATTTCATGCACAACCTTTCATCATCTTTTTGGTCTTGAATAAGTGATTGTTCTAATAATTCCAATATTGAAGATCCAATTTCTGATCTTGATTGTACTGGCATTTTCTTCAAATCAGAATCAATATCAAAATAATAGTAGCAGTTGGCTTTTTATAAACAGAAACATCTGTGCTGCTGTTTTGCAGCGAATTCCAAAAGCAGAGTTTTTAGTGTAGCTGCCCCCACCTACTCCTCACAGCACCTCAGAAACAGTTCTAACAGCTCTGCAGAGAGCTCCCTTGAAAGCTTCTTAACTAAGATCCTTCCAAATCAAAGGAACAAACAATACATCTGAGGTTTCTTCAAACGCTGAAGGAAGCAATCAGAGAAGTCACTTGAATACTGTCATAATGACCAAAAAAAGTGGTTTTGAATCAGAATATTCAGAACAGTTTCTCACTGGAAAATTTTCCTATGCTCTCTTGCTATTGTCTTTCTTGATTTTGAGGGACTATTATGGCATATTATGATTTAAGTGATGGAAGAGACTCAGGCACCCAGTAAATCAGGACAAAACACAATTTAATCAGATGTAAGAATTTAAATTTACACTTAAGCTGATTTATTTCCTGTCCAACAGAAAACCCCCAACTTTTAAAAACGTATCAGCCCATACTAACTCTTTGGAATTGGTACTCAGGAGCAATTCTCCTCGAGAGGAGTAGCACTGTTCAAATATTCAAAAATTTTATTGTGAGTAGATGCAGCCGTTTGCAAATAGGACTGTTTGGGGGTGGAGGGATACCTAAATCAAAACTCAAAACAGTATGACAATATCTAATTTTGTTGTCGGAGAGAATGGCAGAGCTTCTAACATTTTAAAACTGTTCCCTGCCTTTGATGTCACTTTGGAGAGCCTTGCAATTTTTTTTGAATACAGGGTGGGGATTTTTCAGTATTGTTTCAGGCAGTTATTTTTTCAGATATTCAGTCCTTTTCATGATTTAGGAAACTAAGAAGTACCCATGCACCTTAAACTTCAGGCTACCCTGAAGTTATCAATAACCTTAATTCGATGTCAAAGTGCTAAACAACTTTCAGGTACTTTTTGAACTCAAACTTCAGACCCATCCTAAGACAGCTGTTTGTACACCACTTTTACAAATTAGTGGACTGGAAGAAATCAACACTTTTGTGTATGAGCAGAAATCTTGTTTATCTTAATATGTTGGATTTCCCTTAGCTAAGTGAACAGAAAGTTGCACTGAGCTTTCAGAAGTGCTCAGCCAAAATGAGCTCACTCTTATGTTGGTAGACATTATGTAAAAGACACCCAATTCAGCAGGGTCAGAATCAGAGCAATGCCTCACTGCGTTTGAGCAAATGTGTTACCATTTTCAGCTCATTCCTGCTTTTCTGAGTGTTTCAAAAATAGGAGTTTTAGTTACGAGCAAGCCACAAAAAAACCACTTGTGCCCACCTGCCCATTTCCTTATGTAAAGGATGTTGCTTGAGAAACACTTGGAGAAAAAATAACCTCACTAAAAAAAAAAAAAAATTAAAATTAAAATATTGCATGTATCTTCTTTGGTGCTTTCTTGAGATAAAATGTGTCTTAATATTTTTTCCAGACATTCGGGACAGTGGGGGACCTAAGCCTGTGATGGTGTATATTCACGGAGGGTCCTACATGGAAGGCACTGGAAATTTATATGATGGCAGTGTTCTAGCAAGTTATGGGAATGTGATAGTCATCACAGTCAACTATCGCCTTGGGGTGCTTGGTAAGAAGCTTTCAGCTTTCCACTAATCCCTGCTGTCTGCAATGAAATTCATATTATATGTGAGAATGTACTTTAAAAAAGGCAGAAGAGCGACAACAAGTATTTTTAAATTTTCTTTGTCAAATATAAGGTTTGTATTCTGGGGATGAGATATAAAGATATTGCAGGTATTTTCTGGAAGAACCTGCTGTCATGCTGCATGAAACAGGTATTCCCATTGCTGAGCTGTCCAGGCAGAAGAGTTTCTCTTTTTTTTTTTTTGTTTCTGTGAATAACACTGATGCTTTAATTCATAGACAGGCAAATTAATTTTTAAAAAACTTTCAAGCCATAGAGGGTAGGGTTTGCTACTGGAATGAAAGAGACTAACTTTTAAGTACCACGATTTTTTCGGGCTTTGAAAAAGTGAAGGATGTTATGAAAACATCTTTTTACCTGTTTGTTTTGAGCTTCATTGTGATTTTGAAAAATGGTACGAGTGTCATTCAGGTACCTCCAATATTTCTTTTCCAGATAATGAATTAGAGAATGAAAGAGTTACCTCTGATTGTTTCAAATACATTCAATAGAATCTGCTCAATGCTGTTGGTAGAGGTGTGTGGTCTCCCTCTGGTATCTTGTATTTATGGAAAAAAAATTACTCTGCTATTTTCTCAGAGTAGTCACATGCATGATAAAGTCCACCAGCTCTTGAGACAATATGATTGTTAGGGGTGTTTTTTTTGCATATTCTACCAAAAATATTGCATGCTAAGATTCCTGAAAGCAGGAGCTGGGTCCTGGGATATAATGGAGATCAGAACAGTAACTTCAGAATACTCCCACAGATGTCAGAGGTGTTCCCTGTAACATCTGAAAGGGTCTGACAGACCAAGTGTCATTCACAGCAGAGAATTTATTCTGAAGACCAGTCAATTTTATTTTCAAGTGTCTGCTACTCTGCTTTACTTTTGGGTTGTTGGTTTTTGTTTGTCATTGCTCTGTTCTTGCTGTTTTGAATTCGGTTAGTACAGCCCCAAGGGCATGGGTTCTGCTTTGCTCATCTGGGTAATTGTCTTCCAAGAGTTTCATTTTTGTAAAAAAATTGACATTCTAATTTCTGGGGGAGTGAATGGATTTTGACTTTAGATTTTGAAATTTAGTCTACTGTGATTGTGTTTTACAAGGGACTGAATAATTTCCAGGGAGATCATAACTATTATTGTCTTGGTATATATTAAATACAACTATTTATTTCCTTGATACTGGAGGTTTCATTTCTGATGTAACACTTTAAGTAAGGAAGTTCTGGTATTTTGTATGGTTTTCTTCTTCCTGTTTTCCAATCATGTGATGACTTCAAGTCCTGGACACATATCAGTACAGCAGTTAATAATGTTACCTGTGCCTCTAATCAACATTTCAGTTTGGCACCAGTGCCTGTCTGGTGTCTCAATATTTCTCTGTATTTATATGCCAGTATAAAAGAAAGTATTTATTATCTGAAAGGGCTGTTTATTTTTGTATGTCTTAAAATCTGATTCCTAAGTCATTAGTAATTGCAGTGTTTAAAAGGGCTAGTTGCTTGAAAGATGAAAATTAATATACCTTTGTTGATTAAAATGGTTTTTGCACTTGTAAATTAACACTGATCTCTGAGGTAACCCACAGCTAAGATCTCACTGAGCTTAGGAGGATTTCATTTTTGTTCATGTCTTTGGGATTCTTTGGGCTGCATGATCTTTACTGAGCCTCAAGGGTCAGAGAGCTGATTTTATTTTAAGTGGGACCTATTACAGTAATACCTCTAAAATTCACAGCAGAGTACAGTGATTGGTATGAATACTTGATACTAAGTTCTGCAAACCCTGGAAAAGGTTTGCAAGGTTTTCTTATTAAAACCAATGCTGTTTATGTAGAAGTCATGCACACCTATTGTATTTGGTGCAATGCCTATCTGTCATGTATTAAATAAATAATGATGTATGATTAAATAGGTAGTGGAGAAACAGAGCAGCAGGAAAAGAGAACCGTTTGCCCTGGGAAATTGGGGACTACTGAATAAGAAGCCATTGGAAACACACTATGTCTTCTTTAGATTCTTTCTGAATGCAAGTCTTGTGCAAGCAATTTCACCAAGAAGGAATACTGCAGAAGCAGTCTAATAGCCTTGAAGGACAGCGCAGATATATTTTTTATGGCTTCTTTTTGGGAAAGGACAGATATGAAGACAAGTTTGGATTTTAAACTCAGCTGATAGGAGATGCCAAATGTTTACTCAATATATATCCACCTGGTAAAAAGCAGGAGCATTTTATTTAATTTTTATTAATGAAATGGAAAAGATTTATAAAAGGAGTCTATTCAACATCCATAAAAGATCACGATGGACAGATTTAATACTGCCAGTGCTGTTTTCTGTGTTCTTTCTTATGAAAGGTTTATTTAGAGACAGAGAATGCTTTGGGTCAACAATGGCTACTACTGCTTTCAATTTCAATAGTGGAGAGAAAGGAGAGAGTTGGTTTATGCTAACTGGGAATTTGTTTCTTCATTTTATTAGTTTATACTCTTTGCTCTTGGTTATCTTTAAGCCACAGGACTTTAATAGAACTTTAATAGAAAAAAAATTTGTATTGGAGCTCACAAACTGAACAGGGGGAAGGAATAATGACTTAGAGAAATCTCTAGTTTGAGCACTGCTTTAAATTACCCATTTTTTTCCTCTTTAAGAGGCAGTGGTTGTCCCTACAGAAACAGTAAATCGTCATTCCAAGGGTCTGGGTCAAAGGTGGTAATAAATAAAAAGGAAAAATGGTCTCTATTTTGTATTTTCTGTTAGGCATTCTCATAATGTCTGCCTTGGGAAGGCAAGCATCCTAAACTTTTATACCAAAATTCATGTCAAAATGGTAGCACACACATGAGTGAGATTGTCCTCATTATGCCTTCTGTAATTATATGAAATTTTCCCTTTTGAGGGGGGTGTAGGAACCGTTACTGACATTTAGTCTTGCTTTTATACTGTCACCCTCTAGTTTGAGAATCTTGTCTGGGATTACTGAATAGAAAATACTTGTCTAGGTGTTCCACCACTTTTTTTTCCGGTTGGTACTTTTAATGCTGCAAGTAAAGGCACTGCAGCAGACTGAAAGCTCAGATAACATTACTCAGCACATTATTTCCCAAATAACTGCACTGAAATCAATGGGGCTCTTCAGTGCAGGGCATCCCCTTGTGACAGAGCCTGGTTGCCCATAATTTGAAGTGATGTGATGAAGAACGAGGGTACTGGAAAGGTATTTGCTCCTCTTGCACAGAACTGCTTCTGAGAAGAGCTGTTCTTAGAAGTCTGTTGTGTTTTCCAGCCCAAAGTTCCATTTNTATATTATATATAATATATATATATATATAATATATAAATATAAATATATATAATATTTCATTATATTATAATGAAAGCTACTCCAGTGCAACTTGGAAGCACCTGCATATTTCAGGAGTCTAATTCCATTGGGATTGGGTAGAAGGTACTGTCTTGTTTTGTTTTAATCATTTTCTCTTTTTAAAATAGAATAACACACCATCATTTTTTTCCCATGGCTTTCAAACTACATCTGCTTTTTTCACTGTTACTCTGATTTGTCAAATTTGTTAATTTGATTTACCCTAATTTTGGTAAAGATTTACTTTGTATTGTCTCCATCACAGAGTTTGGATTTTTTTTTTTTTACTGCCTTGCTCTTTATTTTGACAGCATGGTAATACTGCTGAAAATATTAAAAAGATGATTAAAAACGTATAAAATTTAGATATAACACTTTCAAAAATTGCT
>VXAX01007754.1:1878760-1901653 GCA_013399835.1 Leptocoma aspasia | reverse complement strand
ACCTCTAAAATTCACAGCAGAGTACAGTGATTGGTATGAATACTTGATACTAAGTTCTGCAAACCCTGGAAAAGGTTTGCAAGGTTTTCTTATTAAAACCAATGCTGTTTATGTAGAAGTCATGCACACCTATTGTATTTGGTGCAATGCCTATCTGTCATGTATTAAATAAATAATGATGTATGATTAAATAGGTAGTGGAGAAACAGAGCAGCAGGAAAAGAGAACCGTTTGCCCTGGGAAATTGGGGACTACTGAATAAGAAGCCATTGGAAACACACTATGTCTTCTTTAGATTCTTTCTGAATGCAAGTCTTGTGCAAGCAATTTCACCAAGAAGGAATACTGCAGAAGCAGTCTAATAGCCTTGAAGGACAGCGCAGATATATTTTTTATGGCTTCTTTTTGGGAAAGGACAGATATGAAGACAAGTTTGGATTTTAAACTCAGCTGATAGGAGATGCCAAATGTTTACTCAATATATATCCACCTGGTAAAAAGCAGGAGCATTTTATTTAATTTTTATTAATGAAATGGAAAAGATTTATAAAAGGAGTCTATTCAACATCCATAAAAGATCACGATGGACAGATTTAATACTGCCAGTGCTGTTTTCTGTGTTCTTTCTTATGAAAGGTTTATTTAGAGACAGAGAATGCTTTGGGTCAACAATGGCTACTACTGCTTTCAATTTCAATAGTGGAGAGAAAGGAGAGAGTTGGTTTATGCTAACTGGGAATTTGTTTCTTCATTTTATTAGTTTATACTCTTTGCTCTTGGTTATCTTTAAGCCACAGGACTTTAATAGAACTTTAATAGAAAAAAAATTTGTATTGGAGCTCACAAACTGAACAGGGGGAAGGAATAATGACTTAGAGAAATCTCTAGTTTGAGCACTGCTTTGAATTACCCATTTTTTTCCTCTTTAAGAGGCAGTGGTTGTCCCTACAGAAACAGTAAATCGTCATTCCAAGGGTCTGGGTCAAAGGTGGTAATAAATAAAAAGGAAAAATGGTCTCTATTTTGTATTTTCTGTTAGGCATTCTCATAATGTCTGCCTTGGGAAGGCAAGCATCCTAAACTTTTATACCAAAATTCATGTCAAAATGGTAGCACACACATGAGTGAGATTGTCCTCATTATGCCTTCTGTAATTATATGAAATTTTCCCTTTTGAGGGGGGTGTAGGAACCGTTACTGACATTTAGTCTTGCTTTTATACTGTCACCCTCTAGTTTGAGAATCTTGTCTGGGATTACTGAATAGAAAATACTTGTCTAGGTGTTCCACCACTTTTTTTTCCGGTTGGTACTTTTAATGCTGCAAGTAAAGGCACTGCAGCAGACTGAAAGCTCAGATAACATTACTCAGCACATTATTTCCCAAATAACTGCACTGAAATCAATGGGGCTCTTCAGTGCAGGGCATCCCCTTGTGACAGAGCCTGGTTGCCCATAATTTGAAGTGATGTGATGAAGAACGAGGGTACTGGAAAGGTATTTGCTCCTCTTGCACAGAACTGCTTCTGAGAAGAGCTGTTCTTAGAAGTCTGTTGTGTTTTCCAGCCCAAAGTTCCATTTTTCAGCAGTGTGTTGTGTGAGCCAGCTGTGCTGGGCTGCAGCACGCATGCCAAATAAAACACACATTAGTGACAGAAAACAGAACAAAGCAGAAAATACTGTCACAAAAGCCCTTTCTTAACATTTTCAGTGACTGTTGGAGCTTTATGGATAATTTATTGACAGAGGATGAGTCTTATTATGCCATAAAATGTTTTGTTGCTGTGTGTCTGGGTACATTAGGGAAATACCTCAGGTCTGAAAATGCATTTGCTGCTGTGCAGAGTGATGCCAACCTGCAATCTCTTCTTGGCCAAAGAGATACAGGAAATACAAGGACACAGCCCTGCAATAAGTGCTGGGCAGCCTGTGCCAAGCCCAGAATTTCTGCCCTCATCCATCCTGCTCTCAGCAAGGAGCTGCACATTCCCAACAGGCCAGAAAAATAAAGCACAACCTTTCCTTTATGAGCAAGTTTATGTGCATCAGTACCAAGGCAATTGCAGAGTGCAGCCTGGTGAACCCTTTGGTGGGATGGAGAATTATCAGCTGACCACTTGCAGGTCACAGAGAATGAGANTTTTTTTTTTTTTACTGCCTTGCTCTTTATTTTGACAGCATGGTAATACTGCTGAAAATATTAAAAAGATGATTAAAAACGTATAAAATTTAGATATAACACTTTCAAAAATTGCTTCTTTTGAGATTAAAAGGCTTTGGTCAACTTTATAAAGATATTGTGACGAACTAGTGTTTTGTTTCACTTAAATATTTTTGCAAACATAGCCTATTATGTGCTTATTCTACAACCTGGAGAGCTGTCTCTCCTGAATAGAAGCCTTTTCGCTTCAGTAAAAGTAAGCATCTCATGGCATAGTGGCCATTCAGTGAAAGTAACAGTGCAATAAGTAGGTTTATGTTAGTTAGATATCACAGCAGATAAAAAATGTACAAAGACTCTTTTTCCTACATTGCTTAGACTGTGGGGTTTTCTTTTATAGTTCACAATTTAATATCCAGTAAAAGTGGGAAAATGTTTGATCATTAGCTTTGGTGACAAGCACATCTATTATCTTTTTATGAAACCTTAAAGGTACTGTCAGGAGATGGCATTTTATTCCAGCTTTGCTGCACCTCTAAGGGGTCTCTGATGAGCCTCTTTTCTATTATCCATTTCCTAAGATGTTTGAATAAAAGTGATAGATGAGCAGAAGATTATATATTATTGCCTAATTAAAAGTACATTACATTGAAAGTAAAGATGGAAAATTAATAGCAAAACACATCAAAATGTGCAGTCAAAAATCATTCAAGTTTTCTGAAGTGCAAGAACATGCAGGGAATGTTAATCTACAAATACTTCTAGGGATCCCTGGCAGCTTCATGACAGTTTTCCTTTAGATATAAACGAAATTTTAATATTTTAGGATTACACAGTAGAGAAGGTGTCCAGAAGGCCTGATCTGATCCCATCTTAGCCTGGGGCATCACAGAGTCTTGGTATGAAGTTCTCCAAATGAATTTGATTCTAGATAAATAGAAGGAGTTATGATAAAGAGAGTACTGCAGTTATCTATTCCCCCTGGTGCTGTACTTCACAAGGGCTGATTTACACATCCTTAGAATTCTAAAAATGTATTAGACAATTCTTATTTAATAGAGCAGGTAACCTCAGGGCAGCCCAGTTTGCAGGAGGCACAAGCACAGCTCATCTAGATTTGCAGTGTCCTAATTTCATGGGTCCATTAATAGAATTAGCATTCAAATCTCAGGCCTGCTGTAATTAATGATATTTTAGTGGGGTTTTTTTGTGAGTTAGTGCCAGCCAAAGGGAGGTGGGGTATGCAGAGAAAGGAAGATTTCCACACTTGGGTCTGTACCACCAAAATGACAAAATGGATGTGAGGTAAACAATGGGTTATTGACTGGAGGTCTTTAAAGGGTCAACTGTAAAGCACAGCAGGCAAGATATTGATGAAATGGGAACCCTGAATAAATAGTGCACTCTTAAAATGAACCATTTCTTTTCTATTTGTGCTTTTTCTAGCACAGCCAATTGACATTATCCACCTGCTTGGATAGATGCATACACACACCAGCTTCTCTATTTTTTAGGGCACAAAGGCATAATTTTATTTGCCATTGAATGGGTTTCTATCTTGGTACAGGTACATTTTAAATAACATGTTTATTCTGATGTTTTTCACTAGACTTCTTTTTTGGCATACAGAAAAATAGCAAATAACAAACTTTAAAACTATTCATTTTGGCATAAGAGCAGTTTGTGTCATTTCTGTCAAGAAAAATTACATTTTGGTAAGATAAATTTCCTTCATCAATATTTAATCATATAATAAAAGTATCCCAGTTTTTCTAAATATCAGATTTATCTTTGAGAGCAGAATAAACTTCAGCATGATAATATTTGCAAAATAGGTAGGAAAAAGTGCTCACTGAAGACAGGTTATAAATAACTTACTGCCTCAGAAAAAAAAAAATCAAAATTTTTGACCCTATTATCCTACATGATGTTATTTGTAATTTTTATTATGTAGCTACCTTCACTTTGCTCCAAGTAGTATCTGACCAAATGACTTTGGCACCATCACTGATCCCCATGCAAAACCTTAAATCTCCTCTATTCTTCATGTTTCAGCTGTACAGTAGTACCTCTACTTTTCACTATACACTATCCTAAGCCTTTGATTTTCTTGTGATGGGGTGGGAGACTTCTTTTGGAACCAGATTTGGCCCCATCCTTAGAAGCAAACAGAATTTAGGCTGCTCTGCCTTTGCCAGGATGCCAAACATCCCAGGAAAGGATCTGTCTGACTGTAAGCCAAGAGGTGAGGATAAACTGGGATTTTATGCAATTTGTATCTCACTGAAGAGCATTCCCACACAGAAATAATCCTCTGAGTTCCCAATATTTTGTTTTTTCAACCCGAGGAGGAAGAAATTAAGAAATATTCTGAGCTCAGCAGCTAAGTCAGGTCTGTGCCCAGCCTTGGTGGGTTGGGAGCTCTGCACTCCTGGGTTTTATGCAGCTGTAATTCATGCCCAGAAAAAAAAAAGGTGAATGAAAATTCTTTCAACATTTATGATAGAAGTAGCAGGACAAGTAGATAGAATATTTCTAAATTCCCAGTTGAAGGCATTTAATTACATATATTAAAATAATTTTCTGAAGCTTAAATTAAGCACTTCTGTATACTGTGGGGCTTTGGAAGCAATAGATAACTTGACAGGGATTTCCATTGCAAATATTGCTTTCATTTTTCACACATTTCAATTGCATAAAATTCCTCATTTTATGGGTTTTTTCGTGTGCAAATTAGTTTACATACACGGGTACTAGATCAAATATTATTCTGATACTTCCTTGATGTAGTGCCTCGTGATATTTTTGAGTCAGTTGAACAAGATCTGTATTTTAAGTTTGTAGCAGCACTTTTTAATGGGTAAAAAGAGTAATGTGAACAATAGATCTAGAGGTACAAAACTCTCTTGGCAGCAGTACTGGCAAGAGAGAGTCCTAAATTTTTTCTTCTATTTAATATGTGATCCATGTGTAAATGCCTGCCTCAGCCAACCTAGAAAATACTACAGTAAAAATGTTGCAATTTCCATTANTCCAACTCAGCATATTCTGTGGCTGTGTGTATATATATATTCTATGTATATATATAAATGGACTGTTGTTCGATACACTGATTTCTTATGTCCCAAGATGTACTGGCAAATAAGTATTATTTTTGCAAAAACTGCATTTGAATACATTATTGCATGAAAAACTGCTATGTGAAGGCCTCTGAAAGGCCAGAGGAAATGTTGTGTATTGGTTAATATCCCTTGTTAAGCAAAGTATGAAAACTGCCTTCCAGCAAATATAAATACTACATACTGATGCATTTGTAAAAGTATTTTGACTATATCTTGTGTTGTATATGTTACAAGCTAAAAATATTTTTGAGAAAAGAAAGATCACTTATACATTTTAATTAAGAATTTGAAATATATCCTCCATGTTTCAGGGAGTTTATTGCTTGAGAAATAAATCTTACTGGCATTTTTCATTGTTCTGCAGTAATTTCTCACTGCATTTTTTCAAGATCCTAATGAAATAGAATGAAAGAGAGTTCAGCAGTCTTTGTACAGGAGACTCACTACACATTCAAGAATCCTACTGATTTTAAAAATAATTTTTGCTGTATTTTTTTGTCAGCTCTTGGGTGTTTTTTATGAAATCTCCCTTACTCATTATAATTTGTTCACTTTCTCAAGGTTTTCCACCAACATTTGGGTTGAGGGATCTTAAATTGCCATAGGTATGCTGACAAATTTATTTACTATGTATTTTCCTGTTGAAGAATGAATTGTTCAGTACAGAAGTACAAACTATTAAAAGAAAGGAGGCAGAGCACCATATAGCTCCAAATAATTTCAAAAAGATTAGGCAAACATATCCCTAAGCTGTTTTGTTTACTTAGGTTCCAACATCCCATGAGTTTGGTAAGCACTTATTTGTGTCATCTCACTGATTCCAACAGGAAGCACAGGGGGAGATGAATTTCTTCCCAAAATGTTTGCTCCCATCTCTACTTATCGGTGGAGTTTATCACACATTAATTGCTTTGCTTCTCTGACTGAAATTTTCCTTTCAGCTCCAGGTAGATGCTGTGTCTCCACTGGAGATGGGTTTGCATTTCATCTGCGAGGCTTTACTGGAGCAGGGACACCATGGGGTGTCCTTCACTGGGCCCCTGTGTGCTGTGGGGCCAAAGGCCATGTGCTTTCAGCTACCCATGCACCATATTAATGACCCTGTAAAATGCACTCCTGAGCATCCTGGGGATGTTATAATTACTCACTTCATTTCTACGTGCCTCTTGAAAAATGTTCTCTAAATATTTTCCTTTTGCCATTATATAGCTCCTAACAAGGATGACTAAATTATGGCGGACTGAAGGGGAAATGTTCACATTAAAAGGAACATTAACTTTCTTTCCACCATTTTTTTGATCATTTACCTCTCCTATGGGGAAAGACTGAGAGAATTGGGTTTGTTCAGCCTTCAGCTCTGAAGCCTTCAGAGTGACCTAATTGTGGCTTCCCAGCACCTGAAGGAGCTACAAAAATGGAGAGGAACTTTGCACAAGGGCCTGGAATGAGAGAACAAAGAGGAATGGCTTCAAACTGGGAGTAGGTTTATATCAGATATCAGAAAAACTTCTGCCCTGTGAGGGTGGTAAGGCACAAGGTGCCCAGAGAAGCTGTGGATCCCTGGAAGTGCCCATGGACACGTTGGATGGGGCTTGGAGCAACCTGGGATAGTGGAAGGTGTCCCTGCCCATGGCAGGGGATGGAACTAAATAATATTTAAGGCTCATTCCAAGCCAAACCATTCTATGATTCTATTACTTAAAATGTTTTCTTTTGATACTTCATGGGCTTGCACATCCTGTGTGTTCAAAGCTTAAAAACCCCTTTCATTGCTGAGTTTCTCCTGTTGTTGTACCTGATGGCTGTTTGGATGCACATTGCTTGGACTTTGATTATCTTTAGGTTCTTGAATTACAATTAAAGATAACTTAAAATGGAAATGTACTCTCTATTTCATTTATTTTCTTTCTGATAACAAAGAAATCACTTGACAACTACCTTGCTAGCACAGAGCTTTTCTGATGTGGGTTCCCGCCAGTTAAAGATGTGCTTTAAAAATGTTATTGATAAATACAAGGTATTGCCTGCTTTTTCCAGCAACCACAAAATTCAACGTCTCTGGAAGTGCATGAATTTCATCTTTGCAGCTTTTTTAGGTAGATGCTGTAGAAGTAGTGATCACAATTTCAAATTTAAGGTTCCATTCTTAAATGGATTTAAAACAATGCACACATTTCTTTTCCTTTCCTCCTTATAAGCGCATAATATTGCTTTTTTTATCCTTTGAAAGTTCTATATAGTTGTTGGCTGGTTTCTTTTTATAAATATTTCATAAGTGGTGTTTTGATCTCTGGTTCAAATTCAGTCATGGCAGCAGATGTTCTTGTTGATAGGTTTCTTTTGAAAGTGCTGTGTACAAACAAATTTACAAACAGGAGTGTATTTAGTAGGTGTAGTGGAACTGATAATATTGAAAAAGTATTATGAAGAATAAATTCTCAGTTTTAACCTTTTTTTCTTTTCTTGAGACGTGCAAAATACGAACAAAAAATATCATTGCTTGGCTATAGCGTATCAAGGATGCAGCTGAGGGTTAGAAAAAAGTCTGGATGATCTTCAAAATATTGAAAAAAGCCCTTCTCTTGCAATGTTGTCTTGCAAACAGATCCAGTTCCAGCCATCATAGAGCAGGTCCTCTGGCAAGGTGGAGGTGAGCAGCTGTCATTAGGAACCATCAGCTTTGCTAGAACCTGATCTATTTTTACCAGGACCAAGCACAAGCAGGAAATATTATGTTTGTACTGACAAAGTCTTGCATCTGTAGAAGAACTGCCTGGTGCAGTGCCTCTGAGGTCACTTTTCAGCCTTCTGATGTTTTCATTCTTGTGATGGAGTTTCTCACGCTGTTTTTTGTAAACATGCACATGTTTTTCTAACTGTCTTTTTGTTTTTCATTCCTTCTCCTGGGAGGAGAAAGGTTTGATGGACTTTGTCATTGACCAGTGTCGTTGGAGAGGTGGTAGCTTCACCTTCCAATCGATAGTCGTTTCCAAAACCCTATATAATGAGAAAACCAAAATAAAGTTTCTCTCTTCTTTGCCTTCTCTCGGGTGTAGCTGCGTTTGTCTCTGCGTTTCGTGTTGCTCGATAGAGTAACACAGTGCCTCTGAGGGAGGTGCAGGTTTTGATTCTGCTGCCTTGAGCACCAAAGAAAACTGGCTCCATGTGTTTGTTTCTCTCCCTTACTCCCATTCTTGTTAGCACCTCTGTGGCTCACCACTCCTGAAGTCTGCAGCATTCCAGAAAGACTCTGAACGAATTCTGGATCTTGCATTCAGAGTGTGTGAGTCTTGCTCTGCTTTTATATGGTTCCCTTACAACACTCCAACAAAATAATTTTGAAAAATGAGCCCAAGAGGGTTTATTTCCCATTAATGATTGAATGCTGGGATTTGGATGATGGAAATAGATATGTTCCTTTGTGTGGCTGTACAGATGAGAGCTTTTGTCATGAGATTCTGCTTTTCATTTACATGAGCTCTTCGTTTTCTGCTGCTAAAACTTTTTAGTCCTTTAAAAGCTTTTCCCATCACGTTCTCTGTAGTTTCTCCATGTTTCCTCCCAGGAGATCTCTATGATTTAGGTAAAGATAATCAATCTCACTGAAAGAAACAAAATTACATGTGACGATCAATGTGTGCCAACAGTTAGTTGTTATTAAAGTCATCCTGCAAAGTTGCAGAACCCAGCAGAAACATATTCAGAACCTGGTTCTTAACTTCTCCCTGCCAAGTGAGCAATATGCAAAAAGCCAAAGGAAATTAAAACAAGCAGATGAAGGGGTATGGCTTTCACTGGCTTCAATGTGAGTTTATAGAGATTGAGGAAAATTTAAAAAGACAATCTCAGACTCTTGGTGGCATCCAGCAAAAGGACAAGTAGCAGTGGGCACTATGTATAGAGGAAAGTCCAAAAATAAGAACCTTGTTTATTCTGAGCGTGGTCAGATGCTGGATCAGGTTGCCCAGAGAGGCTGGGGAGTCTCCAGTGCACGGAGATATTCAAACCCTGCCTGGGCACAGACCTGGGTAACCTGGTTTACTTGACCCTGTCCAGCAGGGGAGGTGGTGAACTGAAGTCTCCGCAGGTCCCAGCTACCCTAAAGCTGTGATTCTGTGATCTTAAGGCAGAGCAGTGGGTCCTGAGTACTGTGAGGGAGCAGATGGATTATTCTCTAGACGTCTACCTGGTCTTTTAACACCTGATTATCTTTGTAAATCTTCTCTTTACATAGTCTGGGCTTGCCTGAAAATATGAAATAGCCCAATATAGTTGTCTTAGGCAAAAAACCCCAACTTTTCTGCAAAGCAATAACCACCTTTTTTGACACCAGCAGATGTATCATCTACTCACATGTGCTAAAGTTTCAGCCTGTGGCTCATGGGCACAGGAGAGATTACTTATTCTACCATCCCAGTGGAGAAAACTGGCTCTGCTTTGACAGCCTGGCAGTGAGAGATAATGATCTGTCTCCTGAAAACTTAACCAGGCTTATGGCCAGAGCAGAGGTGCAGAAACTTTTTCACACCTAAGCCTTCCCAGGCTTTTGGTAAACCCTGCTCTTACTGCAGCATTACCCAGGAGCTGAGCAGGGGGGTGGAGGTGGGTAGGAATCAAATGGTCACAGGCTAGATCCTGCCAAGTCTTCTGTTGTAGCTTTCTCTTGCTGGAATTTAGACTCTTGGGAATGGAGCTCCTGATTTTAAATAATCCTAAAGATTGCCTGCAAGTTATAAGATAGTGGAAGACTACATTTCCTCTCCCTTCTTTGTCTTTTTTTCCTCTTAGGAAAGGATCCAATGTAAGCTGGATGTTGCCTTATTTTAGTTTGGTGCCATTTATTTAGGTTCAGCACCCAACCACTGGCACCCTCGGTTTTTTCTTTGTTTTTCTCATGCCAGGGTGTTTCTTCTGTGCTGTCACTCATCTCACTGTTCCTTTTCCAGACAATTTGGCAATGCCTGAGGACATATTTTTTCACATCTCATGATGCATATTGAAAAATCACATTTTGATAAAGACCAGTTTCTTAAGTAAAATTTGCCTGGGCTACGGATGAATACATCGCTTAGGGTACATTAGTGAAATTCTAAAACCTTGCTTTTTGGAAGCTGATCATACACTAAAAGCAGCAAAAAGGAAAAAAAATTAAATTGCCAATTACAGCTAATATCTTGCTGCAATTGACATGAATAAAGCAGATTGAAGGTACTTTAAAAAGCAGCTTCTCAGTAAATCCAAGAAGTGAAATGTTTTGGAATGAAGCAGTTGCAAAAAGGAGGTTAAATATCCTGTGCTTAACAACTTGCAGAACCCAGAAATCTGTTTTAGAGACCTCTTTGGAGATTTCTCTGTAAGAATACAACTGATAAATGGGTTTGTTTTCCCTTGAGAGTGTTTACATATATTTGATATTATTTGCTGCATCTCCTTAAAAAAATCCCCCCCCAAAATTTTCATTTTAAAAGACTACAAAAAATATAACCCAATGCCAGTGACAAACCTTATTACTTCATTAAGTCTTTTCAATATTATCGACTCTTTAAACAGCAGAATTTCTAAGGTGAATCAAACAAGTTGAAGTACTTTTTCTGAAAGCTGAAAATGTATTTTGTATATTAAGTCACTCATTTTTCAGAAGGAATATTATAGCAGCTTTAAAGATGGAAGAGTTTTAAGAGCAAAGAGCTTGTTATGCTATGATAAGTAAAGGAGTAAAGATGACTCACTGAAACAGGGCTTTCTGAACATTTTATATATATATTTCTCAGCACTGTGTAAAGCACAGATGAAAGGTTAAGAGAGTAATAAACAAAGCTGAAATGTGATTTGGATGGGTAAGCTGCACTTTGATCTTTAGACTATAAAACATTGCTACCTGGGTCAGAACTAACATTCAGCAGGACAAACAATCACTCGTTCGCTGCGCTATAAAATTCACAATTCCTCTTTCTGTGCCATGCTAGCAAACATTCTGTGGCACTAAAGGATGGGAAGGGAGAACGTAGGAGTTTTAGCAATTTGTGTAATTTAAAGCAACTTTAAACATGTGCTAAAGTTTTCTTTGAAGTTCTCTGATCTTTAACAAATAGCGCTATAGGAATGGATTTGCAGCAAATACTGAGCAGTGTTAAAGATCTCAAAAATACTAAAAATACACGAAATTGTTTAAAACCAGGAATGAAATTGTAGGTTATGTGATATCTTGAAAAAGAATGAAGTCAGTGCCACTTTTATTTCAGTTAGACAAGATTGCATTTCCTACTGCACCAAACTGTTCTGCCTTATGATTCCACAGAAACACTGAATATCCTGAATTGGAAGGGACCCACAAGGATCATCAAAGTCCAACTCCTGGTCCTGCTCAGGACAGTCACAATTTCCATTTTCTCCTCCTCATACATTCCTGCAGAAAGATATCTACTTCTTTTTAAGTTTCCTGGTTTCCTGGTGTTTTCCAAGCACAATTAACTGTGCTCTCAGGTCTGAAGCTGTGCCACTCCTGTCCCTGGGACTGCTCAGAAAGAGGTGGAGCTGTGGCACTTGAGGATGTGGTTGAGTGGTGAGCACAGCAGAGCTGGGTTAATGTTTGGACCTCATGATCCTGGAGGTCTTTTCCAACCTTAAATATTCTGTGATATGCACATTGCCTCACAGTCTCACATCAGCCTGAAGAAGAGCAGAGTCTGAGATAAAAGAAAGGCTATCTCAGGAGCATGATAGACAGAAAGAGTACAGGAGGAAATCTAGACCCTTTAAAAAACCATGGGTTTGATGTTTCCTTTTTTTTTGGTATGCCTGGCCTTTGTTGCTAAAATAGTTTTTGTGGGTTTGTAACCTCTATGATTTCTGTGGGTCCTGATTAAATATAAATATGAATAGTTCTGCTGGTTGCAGTTAGGTTGCTTACATGGATAAAATTAACATGGAATAAATTTTTATCCAGTCTGACTCTTGGAGAATACAGCAAAAAAAAAAAAAATAGTGAAGGTTTGCTCTTAAGGAAACCAGAAAAACAAATATTTTCCGCTTGGAATCTCAGTGCAGGAAAAAGTGTGATTTCCACTTGACCAATATTTGGTTGATGTATCAATTGTGCAATAAATATTAGTAATTGTAAGGACACTTATTGTCCTTGATTATCTTAATAAAGCCATTTTAGCATTTTACTGGATCACAATATTATAAATTATCTTTTTTTTAATAAACAAAACCCAACTATTGAAAACAACTTTTTTTTTCCAATGAAAACTGACTCCATATTGACCTTTTTATGTACAAGATAGTCACACTACTATTACATACTGTGAACAGGGTTATCACAAATGCATAGATTGTGCTTAAAAGTGTGACCATATCTTTTAATTATGTCCTTGATTCTAGCAAATCTCAGGCAATAAAAAACTCATTAATTTTAATTGTGTTGGATCAAGCCCCATATTTATAATGTGATGTAATTGTCCACTGAGTTCCTGACATCTGGCAATAAAATTCTTGATCATAAAGCACTAGATTATATTTATTGGTGCAGTATTAGCCATCAGGCAATGGTTAGTCAGGAACAAAAAGCTATTCAGAGAATTCTTGCATCAATGATTAGGAAATGAAGTCAGAATATGCATTTATTTATATTTATTTAAAAGTTACATTCCTCCTGTCACAATGATCTCGATGTAAAGCAGATGCAAGCTGTTGTTCTTGACAGAACAACTCTATTTCAATCTGTTAGAGGTTGAAGGATATGCATATTTATTCCTTTTTTTTCTCTTCAAGATTTCCACCACTGAAAATCTGGCTAGCAGGAAAGAACTGATATGCCATAAGTTTGAGCTGGCATGTCATATCACAATGCTGGGATATGCCTTTCTAGCTTGATTTATCTGGTAAAAAAAAAAAAAAGATTTTTAGTGTCCTTTATAATTATTTCCAAGCAGAAGAGACAATACTGGAAACACCCAGATTGCTAAAAATACTCTGGATTGCACAAATGCCACTGCATGCTATTTATCTGTTTGTTAATACCTGACTAATTAATTAATGACTTTCTCTTTGATTCATTTCAGAGAGATTGATGGAGCTTATGACCCCAAGACTTCCAATACTGTATCTATGTGCAATCCAAATATTTGTTTTCTGGGATGCAGCAGGGCGATTAAGATAATTTATCTCATCCCACACTTTTCATCTCGATGGCATTTGTTTTGTGCCTCAGCCAGGGAACGCTGGCCTGGCTGCTGCCAGTGCACAGCTGAGGGGAGCCCAGGAGGGGAAGGATTATTGCTCACTTCTCTCTTGTTTTACACCACAGAGCAGGTGGTGGTGGCGGTGTTTTCCCTTCCCTCGATCCTCCAGCCAGCACAAGGCACTTTACACCAGTGAGTACAGAGCACTTAAAGCTGTTGTAGCACCACACACCCTCAGAGACTCCATTCCAGGGCTTCTTGTCAAGGAGCTCGAGTGCCCTGCGAATTGTGTGACACACAGGGAAATCAATAAAGGACCTGTGTCAATCTGAAAGCCAGAATATACTGCCTCCTTGCATCTAGAGTAGTGATAGAAGAGAGATCAAAGATCTGGCATCGTGATCCATTTGGTTTTCAGGAAGCTTAACCTCTTGTTCCTCACATAAAAAAAAAAACCTAAATCAAATATCACAGCTAGTCATGTATTGTCCCCTCTCTGCTGAATAGCTCATCAAAGTCTTTAAAAAGTAAATAATGATGGTTGAAAAAAGTGACTTGATAACTTATTTAAGCAGTCTAATCTGTTGTAAGTTTTTATGGGACTAATGGTTTTTTTGCTATTTCTTTTCAGACTCTAGATTTGCATCTGATGTATATTAACAGAAAATGGAAATTTGCAATTGAGTAGTTTTTCCAGGGAGTCCTGTTGCTGTACAGATTTTGGTAATGTTTTCAGAAACTGACTGTGCCAGTATTTCTATTTTTGTTGTAGAGAATAATTAAACTGTAATTCATAAGGCTATCTAAAATTTTATCAGTAAAGTAAGTGGCCAAAGTGATATGTGTCATTGCATGAGTGATGGAGCAGAGGAAATAGAACAGTAATATTGGGATTATTCTTTAATTTAGCTTAGATTCATTGTTGTTTTTGAGCTATATGGTTCCTAGGGACAAACGGAGGGAGGTGAATGTAACAGGGCTGTGCACGCAGGACACTCAGTGGCAGATGTGGCCTTGATGTCACTGGTTTTGGTTTGAAAGTGTGGTGTTTCTTTCAACATCTCCTTTTCTTCCTCTCATCTCAACCATTTTTAGCTCTCCTTTTTGATTACAGAAGATCTGTATCTAGGAAGAAAGGTTCTTCCACCCCCATCAGCATCAGTTCAGTAAATCTAGGTGTCATCTGCCTAACAGCATAATGAGCAGTAATAACTCATAATGACCATAATGAGCACTAACAGCTGAACATGTCAAATATACTGGAAAAAAGAATAGTTCCCTATGGGACTCCAGCCTCCTCAGGTACAAAGTGCTCCTGCAGGTAGCTGTGAACTGCTGAACTGCAGTGCAACCACAGGTGGTTCCAAAAAATCATTTCTAGAGGGAGACAGCTTTTGTTGACATTTTTTGACATTATATTCATGCTAAAGTTAGATTTCTCAGAGGATTTTGAAACAAAACAGCTGTTTAAGTTTCTAACCAAACCTGAAGGACAAGTTCTTTTCATCAGGGCAAAACCACAGTGCAGATCTCACACTGGGCACAGGGCACTGATTTGGCTTCTGGTTAAGGTGAGACCAAATTTTGTGAGAGCAGCTGGGGCATTTAAGGTAAAATGTCACCCAATATATTACTGGTTAACTCTGTATCTATAACACAAGCAGGTTTGGGAGTAACTGCAATCAGGTAGGTTGTTTGCCATTCCCACTAGGGTTTGCAGCTACAGATGTCCCAAATTATTTTACTTGATTTATCTTACACAAAAGTTTGTTGATTTTTCAATTCTCATATTTTAGGCCTCTGGGAATATTCTGACATTCTGTATGAAGTTTTTTTGTTGGGCTTTTGGGTTTTTTGGTTTTTTTTTTGCTTGATTTTGCTGATGCACCACAGAAAAATATTTCTATATTTACTTGGAAAATTAAACTGTTACAGATATCATCATGCTTCCCTTGGTACTGGCTGATGCACTATGCAGGAAATAGTAACAGTAGCACTATTTTCTTGTAAAATGAGCTTTTAAACCTCTGTAAAAATTCAGCTATATTTTGATCCATTCTAGTCTAATCTTTATGTGTGAAAATTTATATGTGAGACTATGAAAATAAAATGAAGCACCCAGGTTTCAATCCCATGGTAAACAGTGAGAGAAACTGTAGGAAACAATGGGATGTGTTATCAAGTGTATCTTCAAGCAGTAGCATCAAGGATGTTACTGAAATAAGGCTGCTGCCTAAAATTGATGCAATGTTCTTTAGCTGAAGTACTCATCAAGTTTTTAAGTGCATGCATATTTTTCTCAGTAAGTGGTCCAGTTTGTTTCACCTCAGTTAATTGCAGTCATGTGGATACGTTTGCCACATCAGAGCCCGAGAGTCTAAGAGTATCAATATTTATCAAACAACAGGGAAAAATAAGGAAATATAGGGAAATATAAAAAATTGTTTCTTTACTAATTAGCAAGAAAAGCAAGCCCAAGTGTCATAGTCTCCTAAACAGTCAGTGTGATGTGATACTAAATATAGTCAGCTAAATACACCCTGAGCAACTGATTGCACTGGTTTGGAAAACACCTTTCATGAAACCTGTGTAGGTGGAGACTTTTTCAAGGAATGCCAGTCTATTGTTTCTGTAATGGGAAAAATTATGGCTGATCTCAAAACCCTTTTTTTTTTTGTTTTGTTTAGCTGGTATGTAAAAGAAGGAATCAGAAACTTCTCCAAATGTTAAGAGAGAAAGTTCTCTAAATAGTGAGAATTATTTTCTTTAGAATAATCACTGCATGTGCAGTCTTGTACTTAATTAGATCAGTCACAGAAAGAGTCCTGTAAGGAAGACAGTGACTCTTCTGTGCTGACCACAGAAAATGTCTCTGTACTTGAATATAGGATTTTATATGTTCGTATATGTGCATACATGCAGGCACACACACATGTTACAGTTATTATGTAGTAATGCTTGGTATGTACTTGATGTGCCACATCATTTTATGAAACACATTTAATCTTCATGATTTCCTTGTGAAATATATATGGAGTTTCCATCTCAGGTGAGATACAAAAAAGAGACTTTCCAAATGTCCAGCCCTGAGTCCATGAGAAGCAAAAAGGGCAATCATGGAATGACAGAAGGTTTGGGTTGAAAAGGATCTTAAATATCATTTAGTTTAGGGGAATATCAATTCCCCTGTCATGGGCAGGGACACCTTCCAGTATCCCAAGTTACTCAGATCCCCATCCAACCTAATTTTGATCATTTCCAGGGATGGGAATCCACGGCTTCTTTGGGTGACCCGTGCCAGTGCCTCACCACCCTCGCAGGAATAAATTTCTTCTGAAAATCCAATCTAAACCTGCTCTCCTCCAGCTTAAGGCCCCCTGTCCTGTCACTCCTGCCCTTGCCCAAAGCCCCTCTCCACCTCTCTTGCAGCCCCTTTAGGCACTGGAAGGGGCTCCAAGGTCTCCTTGGAACCTTCTCTTGTCCAGGCTGAATAAACCCAACTCAATCTGTCTTACAGGTGAGGTGTTCCAGCCCTGGAATCCACCCACTGGCCTTCCCTGGATTCATTCCAACAGGTCAATCCCACTGGGTTAATGAGCAAACCCCCTGAAAACACTGCCCCAAAAGAGCCATCTGCCAGGCTGATCAGCATTCCACTAGCCCAGATATTTCCTGTGCTGCTTTTGCAAATCCCTCAGCCAATGAGAAGACAAAACTTAATTTTCAGGAGATGGGGACTATTAAAGAAGAAATATTTTTAGTCTTTCAGTCAGTCAGAGTCTTTTAGAATTGCATTTAATTTATAATTAAACTTATTATTTTTAAGAGAAGTATAGGTTTATCCATAATATAAATAAGGTACTTTAAGCGAAATAATCTATATTTAGAGGATCCAAATGTTTGCTGATTTTTTTTTTAACCCCTTCACAAGTAGCCATCTGCTTCAGAGCAGTTTTTCACACACTCTTGATTCTGACCAGGAAAGGATTTCTTATAATAGTGTCCTATTTCTGAAGCATACATGGACTAGGAATGCATAAAAGTGAAAAGGGTTTTAAGGGATTAGTAAAAATGGATGAAGTGGATTCCTAACTGCAACTAAGTTTTGCTTTGTGCCTTTAAATGATTACTTGAAATGTAAAAAGTCTATCCTGCAGTAGCTGGTGAGCAGTCTCTGAAATATCGCTTCTTTACATGTCACTGTCAATGGAAAAGTGTCAGTAGGAAAGAAATCCCCAGCAGTCTGAGCTTTTTTATTTTTGCTTAGAATTCTTAGGTTAGTAATGGTCAGCTCAGACTTCTCTTCATCTCATAATTAGAATATATAGATTTGAAATGTAAATTTTTTTTTTAATTTTCTGCGTATTGTAAACCAGATATAAATAATATACATTTATCTCCACAATAGGGGTGGTTGGAACGAGATGATCCTTAGGACCCTGTCAACCCAGGCCATCCAATGATAAATCCTACATTTCTGCAGACACCACCACAGAAAGTATTTTTTGCCTTTCTGCCTACATGCTAATAGTGGTTCCTTCTGTCTTAAAGTGCATTAACTGGGAAATTTGGAGAAATCAAGGGACACTGCTAAGGAGAGCTCTTGAAGTTACCAAAGTACAGAAGCAGTGGAACACTGCAGATATAACACATTTTTGGGAAGGAGCACCAGAGTCAGTGAGCTTGTAAGGATGCAAGTTAAAGTTCAGAGATTTAGTAACATTCTTCTTTTGCTCTTTCTTTCTCCTCTTCATTGTACTGCTTTATGAGTTATGTACTTGTCCTGTGAATCTAGTTTAGACAGATAATTCTCTGATATTTTCTCATTTTCCTGTAACAGATCTGGCTGCTTTCCCCAAGAACTTAAGGGAGGAACAAGGCTTCCAATTGTTATTAAGTTGTCCATAGGTATCACTTGGCCTACGAAGCACCATGAAAAAGTCTTGGTGAATCAGCTAGAAACTCCTTTCTTGCTTACCTGAATGGAAAACTTCCAATTCTGGGCAAGATTTTGCTTTTAAATAGAAATGAAATAAAATAATACAAAATAAAATGTTGAATGGAGTCAGCTGTGAAGCAGAGTGCTCTGTAATCCAGGTGATGCAGAAATCAAATGGAAACCAGGATGAGTTTCCATTTGTGAAATGGAATAAAATAAGTGTGAGCAGCAGCCTATCAGGAAAGCAAAACTGGTACACAATCACCCATATGAGGATATTATCCTTGGTCCTATCAACTTTTGCAGGTACTATTTGATTTCCTCTCCTTTCACTTTTATTCACCTTTCTGAGGCAAAAAATAGTAAATTAGGGATTCTGTTAAAGACAGATTTTACAGGAAAAAATTTTCTGCTGACCCTGTTCATTGTGAGGCAATAACCATCATTTTTGTTTGTAAGTTGTTTTTATAAACTGGGAAGATTTGGGGCGAAAGAGTGTTGGTTTTGGGTTTGTGTTTGTTTTGTGTTGGTTTTGCCTCTGGCTTTTCTTGTGTTCCATGACAGTGCTCAGCTATGCAGGCTAAAGGGATAACTTTCCTTCTGACTCACAAAAATGCTTGAGAAAATTACTCTTTTTAGGTTTTATGATGGTACAGAATATACCAAGTGGCTATAATTTTTTCCTTGAGATTTTTTGTTGGGTTTTACTTTGTTTGCTTGCATGCAGTGGTTTTGGTTTTGATTTTGTTTTTTTTGTTTTGGTTTATTTTTTTTTCTGTTTTCCTTCGTTGTTGTTGGTTGTTTTTTTCTTGAGGGGAAATTCCTAATAGATGGTTTTTTCACTTCCCTTCTTCATTTTTTCCTATTTGATGTTAGTTTTTAGTAATTTGTGTAAGAACAGAATATGAAGAATGGTAGGAAGAATTTTAATGCTATTCCTTGGTTATAATTAAGAAAAAAGTGGGAATATATTTCTTTGTATATGTCATTTATAACAGCTTGGGCAATTTTCTGGTGTACTGCTGACTGATTACCTTTGGGGATATGAACTCTGCACATGCCCTAGTCAGACTCCAAACTTCTTTTTCGAGTTTTTGACTCTGTCTCACCACTTACCCTCTCTCTTGAGCCATATTAAGGGTCTCCAGCAGTGAAACCTTGACTGAAGTGTTATTACCACTGAAATATAATTGTGCATGACAGTGGGTTACTACCACCTACTGCTACTCACATGGCTGAGCTGACAAGAATGAAGTTTTCTGGCAACAGGCATCTGCCAATTTGTATCATGACATTGTGAGTGCTGGTCACGGGAGTCACCTGAAAAAGCCTGGCAGCTGACAGGAGGGCAGACCTTGGACTCCCTGACATTATTGAGAGTCCAAAAAGAAATAAGTCTGCTTGAGTCATGGCCTTGATGAGAAGGGTTCCCCTTTTTGTACAGCAGAGTCTTCAAGAGAGACTGAGCTGCAAAGAAGAGCATTGTGTTTGGGAAAGCTGTTGTATTCCAGCACTCTTGGCATACATCTAAACTCTTAAGATTTTTATCTCCTATTTTGTGCTGAAGTAACCACACCTTGTGCTTTTTAATTCCCTCTCAGGTTTGCTTTCTGAGTGAGGAAACTCATTTTTCTGGGAAAAAATCTGTGTGCAGTTGTCTGGGCAGTTTCTGTTGGAGGCAGAGTGGCAGAGCCTGTGGCAGCCCTGCTCCTGTCCCAGCATCCCAGTCCTGTCCCCATCCCAGCATCCCAGCCCTGTCCCCATCCCAGCCCTGCCCCATCCCAGCATCCCAGCCCTGTCCCCAGACCTCTCCCTGCTGGATGTGCCTGGCTGATTGCTCAGGAGCCATGGCAACCCTCGTGTTACACCTCCCCCACAGCCTGCTTTTTGGACATTTGTGTTTGTAGGTATCTGCTCAGACCTGGAAAAGTGCTCCAGCCCACCCCACTCAGGGTTGCTCTCTGGGCTGGTTCCCTGTGGGATTTCTCTGGCTTTCACAGAGACCAGGCAATCCTTAGAGAACTATGGAGTGAATGAATTCGGATCCTATTTTCCATCACAATGAAATGGAAATTTATCACTTTACCCCATTGTTGTTTATCTAAAAATCACTGTAATAACTGTGATTAATTCTCTGGTTTGAAGTATCCCAAGAGAAAAAGAAACCCCTTTAAATAGTCCTTTTGGTCTTGAAAAGATGAGCCTTCATAAGCACTTGCAGGCACCTGACTTGGAACTTTGCCCTACCAGGAGTGAGCTGCTACAAATGCTTCACACCCCAACTGCTTATACGTTCTCTCCCAACCCTTCCTCCAAAAAAAAATCAAATCTTTCATATCCAGACCTGTCAAACTAAATGATCTGATCATAAGCCTCACTTTTTTGACCTGTAGGACCATCTAACTGTACATTCATTCCCCTCTCCTAGCCTGATAATATGTTCCCATATGCAGTTTTTATTATTTTGAGAGTTCTATCTCTGCTCTACCTGAAGGAGATACAAAAATTCTTCTCATAGCAGACTGGACTTTTTCAAGATGTTGCACAGCTCTTCATCCTTTTTCTGATCAGGAAATTTTGCCGCACTTACTGCCTCAAATTACTGCATGGTATGAAAGGCCTAAAGCAAAAATGGACTTTCATAGTTAGATATACATAGCTAGGAAATATCACAGAAATTGTGCTAAAAATCAAAAAGTTATTATTCACTTCCTTAAAGCATATTAAGATCATGGACACTTATTTTTCCCCCTATAGATTAGTACTGCTCCCTCACAGACTCCCAAAATCAAACCCTAGATGCTCAATCATGGCTTGTGAATAGCTCAATCTAAGATGCATTTTTTTTTTTTGTCAAAAGAATATACTGTCCCAAAATTACACCTAAAAGGCATAATTTCTGAAAGAAATGTGATGTAACTAGCACGTCAGAAAGCGGTAAAAATGAAATATAAATTTTCATGAAGGTGAATTGTAAACAAGGTGATTTCATTATTTTCTATGCATATATCTTTAATATAAAAATACAGATTACAAGAACATACTAAATTTTGATGAATTTTTGAGTAGCCAAGGCCACCTTCCTTTTTCTCCATCTACTCATCATGAAATATCTCCAACAAGGAGTCTTGAGTACAAGACATAGAATGCAGTTTTAAAAAAAAAGATCTTTGTAAATTTTTTTTTCACTTCTTTCAGTGATTTCTAAGATTGATGCAGGCACACAATCCTCACTATGGAGGCAATAAATGGATCCATATCAAACACAAAAGGAAGAACTTTCTTTGTAATGCAGGAGAAGGAGTAAGAGTTGGTTTCTTTTTGCTTCCTATCCACTTCTTGTTTAAAAAAGGTTGTGACATAATTTCTTTTTCCATAGAATAGAAAATGGTTACTTATAATAATTTTTTATAAAGCTGTCATCATTCATTACTATTTTTAAGTGGCTTGACTTCCCCAGAGAGCTGTATCCTGTAAGCCAATTTTCACTCCCTCTGCAACGAAAAATATTAATAATTATTAATACTATTTTTAAATTTCCTTGATCACCTGAGTTGGAATAGTATATATTATTTTTCATTTAAAAAAAAACCAAAAAAACCCCCTGTTTTCATCTTTGCATTCTAAAGGCTGTCTCAAGCAATAGTGCTTGCAATTTCATTTTTCGTGGTATATCCACAAATTCAAAAAGTGAAAAAAACAGGTTTTTTCTTCTGCTAGGAACTTTATTATGCCAAATAACAATACTCTTGGATTTAGCCACTACAGCTGTTACAAAAACTTAGCCTCTGTTATACAGAGATTTGTTTTTTAAATACTTCCATTTAGACAGGCATTGAGTGTATTCCACTCTCCTTTTGCCTTCTTGCTGTTTTTTCAAATAGGCTATGTTTTTTATCTTGGGTCATCATGCTCTAAACACACAACTTTAATTTTCAAGGTTATCTTCCTTCTTGACTCCTATGGTAATCCTCAACCTGCACACTCTTGGTTTTCATTTCCTTTTAAATGCCAATTTTAAATCCCTAAGTATTGAGTCTAAATTAATATATTATACGGGCTCCTTGTTCATCATATGGAGTAAATTGTCTAGAATGGGTCATTTATGTAGTGCTGGACATTTCTCTACAGCAATAGCTCTGGGAAAAAAATTCTCCCATCTTGCTTGGTGGCTGCTCCAATAGTAATTTAGAAATGGTTAAGGTAAAGTTAAGAAAGGCCCTTTGCCAAAAGTTTGGCTGGCACTTTGGGAAGAGACAAGTGTGGTCTGTAAAATACTAATTGTTAGAGATCATGTTGACTTCATGCTTTTTCTCTATAATTTTGAATCCACTGGTGGAAAGTCTCGAGTTCCTAACCCTGGAGATTGGTTATTTATTCCAAGAGTGGTTTCCTGATCAAGAAATCACAGTAAAACCTTCCATGAAGCATCTTCTGTCATGGAAGTGAACTGATTTTGAATGACTTTGTAAAAAGGGAAAATGTAATT